>WUAW01024941.1:13858-26021 GCA_017165845.1 Thaumetopoea pityocampa
TATTATATAAAATTACCACACATAGATAGTAATACTTCACTATTTACTTATCATTCGGTCACTCAAATGAGTCCGATAGGAACAGTTTCTGATCATTTATAAGTATATCATAAAATTGTACTTTAAATAATATAATTACCGATATATAAGATACAATCCTATATGATATTGAACATATTACTAATTAACAAGTTAAGGAGGGCGCACTTTTTGCTATGACGCTTCACCGGGCGGCAGTAAATTTCATCTGACGGTGCCTTGCACAGAATATTGTTTAGCGAAACTTCAGACACAACAGTACATATATCATATGTACAGCGCTCATTACAAAAGGTGTTTCTTTTTCCTGTTATTCTCATTGATATATAAGATACGTTACTGACACACAAATAAATATGCAAATACAATAAATTCATTATAGTCTACCTGTAAAAATAAGCTCTTCAATTTTTTAATAAAATGATTATTTTTAACAACATAAATCTTTTTATCTAACAAAACTATCTTATAAAAATATAACTGATGTGAGCCACTGAGTACATGCCGCCAGATGAACCATTACGTGTGAGCCACCGGTGGTACAAGCTACCGTATAAACCATTCGCGTATAATTCTACATCTAAAGCGGTCAAATTTTCTTTTTCCTGAAATTATTTATCATTATCCCTGCTTCTGTTACTGGTCCACTGTTTGAGATAGTTGATTTATCTGATTATATGGACTCCTGTTTATAAAAGCTGAATTCAGTATGTAACATTACGCAAACAATTTGCTGCACACTCAAATAAGTGAGTGGCTGACTTGGTAAATTAACGACCAACAGGATTGAAGTGTGTGAACAAATCAACTGCTGACTGGCATTAAAAATATCGACTCATTCAAGTGTTCACTGAAAGCAAACTGTTAACCATGCGAAAACTAACTAAACCATTAATAAGTCTGTAAAGAATAAAATCTTATAATAAAATTTACCTAATAAAATTTTCGATGAATTATTAAAAAAACAAATATTTGTATACGCTATAATATCTTCAATATTCCTAATATTTTATTGTGGTAAAAGTTGAAGTGAATAAAATTTAGAGATTAGATATAGACACGAAATACCGTCAAACAGCAGTGCTCTAAGCATTCTTGGTTAGACGATAAACTACGTCCCCATAGGCATATGTACTACAGATATAACGATTTTCTGGAATATTAATACAACTACATTAGGACCAGGCAGGTTCTGGTAAATTTTCTTTAGATATCTGCAGAAGAGTGACCAGACTAGTTCTGGTGAATGTTTTGTAGACATATTTGTAAAAATCATGGAAGATGCAAGATTTAAAATATCGAAAACCACATAACTGTAGGCGGACTGGCTGCAGACTCATGTACTACAACCATACACAAAGCACATAGAGCACAGATTATATTGATAAATTAGACGAAAAATGTCTGTGTAATGTTGATCGATATTCAATATTCTAGTCGGATTTTATTGAAAAAGTTTTTTTTGATTTTTCACTAGTAAACAACCAACATATGAGTGATTTTATTTTAATGAGAGATACGTTTTCAAAATAAAATACGGCTGATGAATAGAAATAAAAAACATTTTATTTCAGTCACCTTTATTCCAATTCCGAGTATACGCTATTTACATGTTTGACAGATGACAAACTTCAAGCTTTGACAGATAGAAGAAATAACGTATAACCTCTATTTAAGTTTAAATATTATTGTTATATTGAAGAATAAATAACTCATAACTTAGCAGTTTCGCTTTACACCTTCGCTGGTCCTTAGAGTGGTATATAATAATATAATAATAGTACCATGTCTGTATACTTAGTAACATTAAACCACGAACACAGTATAATAATGAGTACATCCACTGACATTGTCAATTACTTCTTTTCTTTTTTGAATAAATTGATGATTACCTTCTAAGGCTTTTCAGTGCAGACAGTATGTGCTTAAAAGAAATGTTTTAAATATTGTAAGGTTTTTTTACTCTTTAATGTTTAATTTTTTAATGTTTTATCTATTGTTCAAAACTTTATCATTTCATCAAAATTTATCTTACAATCAGTCTTAATAGTATCCTTATCCTTGTCCTTTTCTAAAGTTATCATATCACAAAGTTATTATTAATATACACCGCCACTGGGAATTAAGCTTTTGGTTCATAATTACATACCTATTCATAATTAATTTAAATTATATAGTGAAATAGCTTGGAACCATAAAGTCAATTCTATTACATATACATGAAACTTGGTACTTATACTAAATAGCATTATAAGAAAATATTAGTTTATTGCAGTTTTTCAGTTACTTGATAATTTTGTTAATAGAATTGACTTCATTATATCAGCTGTAGATTATTATGATGATAATGATTCTCCCACCCAGCGGCTGTGAGCCGTTTACATTCACCGATGATTCCTTAATTAAATCTTCGATTTAGCTAGTGGATGGATGAACCCAGACAATATCAGTAATTATATCTGAATCGACCTCCGTACAATAAGTATTATCAACAATGAATATAATGTTGCGTCTTTACTAGATGATATTCGTTACACAACAATATCGACTGATACAAAGACGCTGGGCGACGCTGGGCGAAAAAGGCGACAAGAATTAATGCTGTATCAAATATATCTTATTTAGCAATTTATTTAAAATTTCTTACTTGATTGTTAGTATAATGTTTTAAACCTAATACAGCACTCCAAAATAGTGCGTCTACATATTGTATAATAAAACAATACAAACGATTTTTAATGCTCCAGGCATTTTATTATCACACAGCTACTAATCTAAATGTTGTTTTTCTTTTCTTTTTCAGTACTCATATAATACGACTGTCAACTGGGCGACTGAGCTTTCCTGGACATATTTAGTTTCTGAGAAATTAAACAATGCTCGCGCAATTTAAGAATGAGATTAGAAGAAAATGGCATCACTTCTTTTTTCTCTATTCACCTCTCGCTCGCACACAGTCCCTATCTGTATACTCACAATCGCAGATAATGACCACAAATAACAGTCACTCACGCGTTAAATAGAGCATTTTTTTTGTTCTGTTTTCTTCTATTCTGGTGACAGTACAGGCTCAAAGCCGCCATTTTTAATTCTCTACAAGTTGTACCTATGTGTATTAGGTACCCGACAACAGATGGCACTACATAAGATTGTTAACATGTCTAGTTTAGTGGTACCTCCATATTCTATGAGAAAATATTATATTATCAAAATATACAATTTGTTACAAATCTTAAAGTCGTTTCTTATATATCATATAAGCAAGAATTGTTCGCTTAAGATAAAGTATTTATTACCACATTCACGTATACAATTAAAATGCATTTATTTTTATAATCTAGAAAGTCTAATGCACAGAACTCATTTTGGTCTTGACAAAATTGCCTATGACTTTGATAGCCCTAAAAGCGTAGTTGGGAGACAGCCTTTGCCGTAGTAGATAATAGCCCGTGAGGTTCATAACCAATAGTACACCCAATAGCACTCCGAAGTCGACCCAGAATGACACTCCGGACATGCCAATCAGACGAACGAAGTACCTGTAAAGAAATTTGGGTACTTTAATATTTATTTTTATTATTTGGGTACTTTGGGTACTTTATAATGGGTTGTATGGTGCCGACACAATAATAGCCTCACTCAATTTCTTCTGGTGGATGCAGTGAGAACCAGCTGATATATACCAGAATGATAGGTGTTGTGTTGTTATTCAATCAAAATCTATTGCGATCTCCAAGACGTCTACCAAAGGTGGATATTATGGCAATTCCCTCTTCTTTAGTATCTAACAGTGGATTCCCAATGGGGCTAATGATGGTAATTGTACCTAATATGTATTAATTTCTCACCATAATTTATTCTCATAGTTTCATTGCTTCTCAAGATTATATAGTTTATTGTAAGAGGTTGATGCCTAAACCAGGTCAATCTTGTATTTCAAATTATCAGTGGACTATACCCATTTTTTTTCTACATAAACCTTTAGAAAGCCGATAATCCCCAAACTTTATTTTCTCGTAAGCCACTTGTCATATTTTTTTGGTTTTAGATTGACCCACTGCTTAGCTAATATTGACTTTACAAATTCATCAACTTCAAATGTGTTTTTGATAGCTGGTATGAACTGCAAAGTCCATGCCATGTCCATGACATCATCGAGCCACAGGAGTCGAGATGATAGTATATATCGAGAAAGAATTCTTCTTCTTGATTTAGAAAAAGATCTTCTAAATCAAGAAGCTTAACAGGCTTCTTTAATCCATGATACTGATAAATGTAACAATAGACACAGATGTTCTCTTAAAGAGGATGATCTAGATAAATGTAACAATAGACACAGTTGTTCTCTTAAAAAGGACGATCGATCGAGTGCCTCCATACCTAATTTAAGCACCTTACCAAAGTGACATCGACGACAGATTGCCTTAGTAGAAAAAACCCTGCTTTTGAACCAATGGGTTCGAAACCCGGTAGGGGCAAACTTTGTGTGATAAGAATATTGATAATATATAAAATACATTACATGGTATAATATTTATAACCAGGATCGATTTTATTAAATTACTACAAAATGCGAGTAGCATGTTACATGTCCACTTATTAAAGGAGGGTTTTTGCCATAATTCATAGTTTGACTGGCGTCCCAACTGGTGACCCTACAACCGATTCTCGTGGCACATTGTTTAGGCGGAAGTCCGTATTGCTAATGGTACTCATATGGCAAATTCGCATACTAACCTTCTACCATAATTAGCATATTATTATTGCACACCTTTTACCAAAAATAAAGGTTAAGAATCTTACTTGGCATTCTTATAATCACAAAAGTCTACATCAGCAGGACAGTTAAGGTCTGCCCTCGACCCGCCGTAGATAGCCGCCACCAGACCCTCGATGCCGTATCGCAAGTAGGAACAAGATCTAGCTATTTTCCACACGATTGGCAGAGGATCATCACCACTACCCATGCCATAGACGGCGAGCAGCATGAGCGGGACGCTCATCGCTGGACCCAGGAATACAGAATTCTGAAAGAATATATCATCATGAGCGTCATCCATCTTAAAATATAGGACTTCTGGTATTATAATAAAATTATTATGGCTGATAAGGCATTGTCTCCCATCTCATTTCATAGGAATAGAAAATTGCCGTTAATGTTAATTTCTACCTTTTTTAAAGAGTGGAAACGCGTTCCGCCGCAATGAGGACCCGGATACGAAGGACTCGCACACACTCGAATCGCTCGGCATCCTCTTACTATCTTGAAGCCAAACTTCTCGGGATTCTCGCTAGTATACCATGATGTGAGCGGGCAAAGTTACTTTTATCTATAGACTCTTATACTGAGATGGCACACTACGAGTAAACTGGGGCTGGGGGAAATTTTCCCAGAGTTATATTATTATAACGCTAATCCAAGCGCATTTGGTTTACGGGTTCCCTTCCAGTTGGAAGCCGTCTCATACGTAGACACCCGGTCCAGTTATCGGCGCATGGTTTTTTTTTGTTTTAATTTAAAGCCATAAAAAATGATATTATTATTATTTAAATTATTATATATGCAGTGTTATTTTTTTTATTGACTAGGGAGAAATGCCTGCCGCAAACCTCAGAGAGATTATGTAGGCCTCGTATTCACTAAAAGCTCCAGGTGGTCTCCCGTAGCTTATTTTGCCGAAGCCGCGTAAGCATTCTGCCACTGCTTTGATGGTCTTTGGACCGGTCGTCATCTCTTGAGAGAAATACATCTCCCCTTCTTCTTTGAGGTAGACGCTTGCATTTGCTGTCTTCTTGAGCCTGCGGCTGGCAGCGGTAAATTACCTCTTTCATCGCCCGCAGGCCCTAAGTCAAGTGGTATGACTATGTGTCCCAGGTCTTAGATTACGTCTTCGGATCCAAGTCACGCACTTGTGATTTTTCGAAATTATACGCGTATTAATAATAAATTATCACTGGAGTTGGAGAAAGAATAATAAACTAATATTTTAGTTTGCCTATTATTTATACGTTTCGAACTGGGATATTAGGAATATAGTTCTTAACTAGTTACATTAGAGTATAATTTGGCATGTGACAAAAATATTAAACAGCGTCCCTATTTGTCCAAGTGTTTTATTTGTCAATTATCTAATATTATACAACGAACACCTTTAATTACCACTCTCTTCAAACGGTGAAGGAGAACATCGTGAAGAAACCTACATGCGTGAGAATTTCTGTCGATGGCGTAGGAAGTCTGCCAACCCTCATTAAGTAAGTGTATAGCCTAATCCCTTTCATTCTGAGATAATACCCATACCTTGCAGTGAGACAGTAGAAGAATTGATAATGATAACGATGGTTAAATTCAAACTGTAGATAATCATTTATCAGTTTCTGAAACAACTGTAGCAGAATAATACTGAAGTGAAAAAGAAGATTAAAAATATATAGAAAGGAATACTTACAACGACACTTAACATAGACGATATGACAGTGCCCATCGATTCCGATATGAGAGCAACCAAAATACACGTTGTACTAAACATTAATATTCTGGAAACTTCTAGAGGCTGCGATGTGATCGGATATGTGATTACTAAATACAAAAGACTGAAGAATATAGTAGCCGGCGTTCGGGATATTACCAACGCAGCATAGTAAGCTTTCAGGCCGTACCATCGATTGAAGTATTCTCTTTTCACTAATTGTACCTCCTTGGGAACTGAAAAGGATTTACAAATTTTATACACTTCGGCTTGTTTGTAAATATATATGATATATATATTCAAAGTACGTATATATATGAATGTACTGTTGAATGTTTCAATTCATCGACATCATCATATCAGCCCACAGAAGTCCACTGCTGGACATAGACCTCTAATGTTCGCTACACCGAGCGTTTATTAGCCACGTGCATCCAATAATTGCCCGTGACCTTCATCGATCCACCTAATTGTAATTTGACATGCACTACAATTTTTAATTCAACTTCATCCAATACCAAACGCTGAAATAATTTCAAATTTTGCAGTTTTACAATTAATACTAAAAAAAACATCATCGTCATCACCAGCCCGGGGAAGTTCACTGCTGGACATGAGAGTCTTCATTAAAAAGGAGCGATTTTCCATTATCTCCACGCTTAGCAGGTGTCTTGGAGATCGCAGTAGATTGTGATTGAATAACAGGATATCGCCGCTACCCATTATCCTGGTACTGGATATTAAATTAACTGATTCTGACAGCATCCACAGGAAGAGATGAAGTGATGCTATTATTATTCCGTCGGCGCACAGCTGAGTATGTATGTATGAATGTATTTCAATTCAAATTGATCCAATACCAGTCGAAATATTTCATATTTTTCAAACAAAACAAAACTAAAAATAAACTTATAATTTAAAAAATATGTTTTCTTCCAAATATTAACTCATCTCAGTGCGTCACTTTTCAGCAAAACTTCCAATAGTTAAAAAAGAAGATATAATTGTGGTAATTCTGCGGTAACAGAACTTAATTAGATTTAGACTCTCCCTATCTTTTTCTAATGTCAAACGCCAAAACGAGATAGCTACAATTTTAGTGATGTCAGTTTTGTTTAGACACGTCAAAATTAAAATATTTAGACGCGACCTCGGAACATAAATAGACTATGCAAAACGCAACATTAGTAACGCAAATGTAGATCCTTACTCGCTGTAAATGTTTGCTATCTCATTTTGATTTTTGACATTAGAAAAAGATAAGGAGAGACTAAATTTAGTTAAGTTCTCATCATCATCATCCCCGGTCCATATCGTCCCCACTGCAGGGGCACGGACCTCCCCTGATCAGGAGGTGAATTAGGCCGTAGTCTACCGCGCTGGCCTAGTGCGGGTTGGTAGACTTCACACACCCTTGCGGGCATGCAGGTTTCCTCTCAAAGTTTTCCTTCTCCGTGAAGTACATTGGTGTCTACAATGTAGACCGTACATGAATTACAAATAATAACTCAGTGGTACGGGACCGGGATCGAACCCACGACCCTTCGATCGTAAGCCGTCTCTAAAAACACTACGCCACCAATGCTAGTTAAGTTCTGTTACAGTAGAATTAGTTATGAACATTTTGTAATAAGTGAAAATTCCTGATGTATTCTGCCGCATTGAAAGCACGGACACAACAGAGTGTAGCAGTTACACGCACTGAAAGCACTCGAGGTATTCCAGCTGGGACCCAATGTCCAACCACAAGGGCCGCCCCGACATTCCATTGCGGTTATAACATTGGTAGGAACAAACTCTGTGTGACGATGTTTGTACCCGAGTCATAAATGTTTATCTGTAAGTATATATGTATTAGCATTTATCCACATAAGTATATTATTGCCTAGTCCCCAATACACAAATAATCCTAATTTGGGGCCAAATCTTTATGTGTGAAAATATTTTCAATATATGTAAATCTCAACAGGGACAAATTTTATGTGATAAGCACGAATGTTTGTACTAGGGTCATGGATGTTTAACTATATGTGTATTAGCATTTATCTACATACGAGTATAAGTAAATATATTGTTGTCTGGTACCCAAGACACGGGAAATCCTAATTTGGGGCTGGATAAATGTGTGTGAAAAAATGTATACGCAATATGTAAATGTTGTTGAAACGACATATAAATCAGCTTGGAGATGTCTTTGCGTTTGCAGTAGTTTTTGTAGATATAATGACTAAACCGGAATAAACCAGTTTGCACTAGCTACCACGTAACTCGCACTCTCGCATCAGTCGCTTATAAGTAGCATTAGAAGTTAATTTTACATATTAAATTACGTTTAATACGTATAATATTAAGTACCTACTTATAAAATTAAAAAGAAATTAAAAACTGATTAAAAACAAACGCAAAAACTTCTCGAAGATTATTTGGTTGTACGTAATATCAGAAAAAACTTGAAAATAAATTAAATGCAAATAATTAAATACAAATACGCAGATAAAATTGAAAATAAATTAAATTAAACACAAATAATTAAATACAAATACGCAGATAAAACTGAAAATAAATTAAATTAAACACAAATAATTAAATACAAATACGCAGATAAAATTGAAAATAAATTAAATTAAACACAAATAATTAAATACGAATATAATTAAATACGAATATAATTAAATACGAGTTATTACTCGTATTTAATTGTTTTTCTCTGCTTACATTTAAACTTTTACGATGTCAGTCTGCCTAATCATTGACGTGGTAATTATAGATTTTCTGAAGATCGATTATTGTGTGGCTACCTGAATGAAGAAGATTACTGAATAAAGAAGTATACTCAGAACATACTTACAAGCAAGCAGGACAGGCATCATTGGAATGTAGAGCATAACAATGGTACAAGCGTAACAGAACCCAAAGTTGAAGATGGTCTTGGATCCATCGTACCCCATGTCATAGAAGAGAATGGCCACCATGGTGCCGAGAAACAGGTGCATGCCGATCCGTAGCCAGAGATAATTCTAAAAGCAAATACGATTCTTAGTTAATTAACGCCGACTATTTTAGGGGCAGTGAGAGTTTTTTTTTTTTTTTCTTAAAAAGACAACTCCCGCATCAGGATTAATTCCTGTGTCGCGGGGACTTTAGAAACATTCAAATAACGGAAGCACAGAACACCCAGATTCAGAACAACAATTTGTCGATTACACAAAGTTGTTATCCCGTGTGGGGATCCAACCCGCAACACTCGACAGCGCAGTGGACGCTTAAACCACTGCGCCATCCGTGCAGTCAAAGTAAGAGTGAGAGATGATTTGCCATAATCACCACGCTGAGCAGGTGTCTTGGAAAACACAGTAGATTATAAATGAATAGCAGGATAACGCTGCTGCCAATTAACCTGGTGCATCCCTCAGCTAGCTCTCAGAGCATCCATGGGAAGAAATGGAATAACAATATAAATCAACCCTCAGGATGAATATAATGAATATTCTAGCAATTATGAGAGAAGCTTATAACAATTAGTAATTCTGATCAGAGACTGAGTCTAAGAGTTGATGTACCGTATTACGCATAGTCTGCAACAACATTCTCCTCAGCAGTACTGAGAACTGCTGGCACGATGAGCAGCCATGCTTATAGTTGTGGTTCTCCACACCTCCCGCATTCAACTGCTCTATCTCCAACTCTTCGAAACCAGTGTCGTCTACAGCGTACTGTCTCCAGTTGTGACTTTTGCCATTCTCAATTGCCGCTACCATTCTGTCTAGATGAGGTCCATATTCTCCACTCGACACTTCAATTACTGAAAAATTGATTGACATGTTTTTAAATGTTACACCGGTGGGCTAGTGGTGCAAAACACGGCTTGGGATCCAAAGGTCGTAAATTTGATCCTGATCCCGTACCACTTATATACATACAATCATGTCATTTTCCCTGATTCTCCGGCGGAGAATCGCACCCCGGTCTCCCGCGTGATCGGCAGGGATACTTACCACTATATTACCGAAGGATTAGGGTAGGCAGAGACTATACTTCTTTCCACGAGCAAAGTGGTTATCCGTAGCCCACTTTTCGCACCCGCTGAAAACGAGACGTATCGGGTGGCGAACCACCGTTCCAGCATTTTTATAATGTTAAAAAATGTTAAATTTCCTCATTGCATTCCCACGAAAAGGATACAAGAAAGGAATATGGAATTTGAAAAAAGAACTATAGGATATAGGATACTACTGTCTCGGAAGGAGTAGGAAGAGACAGTAGTAGCTCGGGGGGCCGGTGTCGCTTACGCATATACTTAAGTCTATTTGCCGGACAGGCTAAAAGACTAAGTACTCCCTGACCTTATTACCGCACTACTTATTCCCGTACCATTAATTATTTCTAATTCGTGTGCGGTCTACATTATAGACATAAATGTACTTAACGGGGAAGGAAAACTTCGTGAGGAAACCTGCATGCCCGCATGCGTGTGTGAAGTCTACCAACCCGCACTAGGCCAGCGTGGTAAACTACAACCTCATCCCCCTCCTGTACTGGGGACTGGGGACTGCACTGAGGATAATATTTTATAAAAATCATACTTATAGATATTTCGCGGGATTTATTCATCCGAAACAACAGAAGCCTGCCGCGACTACGGTTGGTGCCATTCGATCGAAACGTAGAGATGATAAAATATAATATTTTTTCAAGAAAAGTCGAAATTACAGACAGACACATTTATTTTTATAGATTTATGTATCATTTTTATTAAATTGTTACCCCGTTTCAAAAGTTCCTGATTAATATATTAATAATCATCATCATATCAGTGCACAGACGTCCACTGCTGGACATAGGCCTCCTCTAATGATCGAACGACATGACACCGAGCGGCTATGAGCCGCCTGCATCCACCGATTAGCCGCGACCTTCACCAGGTCATCGGTCCACCCACACTACGCTTTCCTGTACGAATTCGCCGCTACAGCACTTTAAAACTCCAATGTTCACCGATTCTGCGATCCTTGTACCCTCAAAGTGCCACTTCGGATTTTCAATTCTTTAATCCACATCGGCGCCTTTAATTTTCATGCAGATTATCTCATTACAGATCATATCTCGTATGAATAATACACCCATTATCTCAGAATCAACCACAGGTTGACTGATAGAGAATGCCTTAGGCATGAAGTCCGCTTTTGTAGTTTGTATATGAACTTTAAAATCAATAAATAAATTAAAATACTTACTAAAATCCGCTGGATTATAGGTCTTAGGACACGGCAGCTGAAGCTCGTTGAGAAATGGTACGACTCCGGAAGACGTGCCCTGGTAAGCGCACCTTCCCGCCGCAACAACGTACACGTGGTCAAACTCGGCGAAAAGTCGAGCCGACGGGGTGTGCAGGGAACAAATGACAGTCCTGCCACCCCTGGCCACCCGCTTGAGAAGGGACACGCAGGTCGATGACGCCACATCGTCCAAGCCTCTGGAATAATCATAATTATAATATATTTATATGCTATATTATCATCCCATTATCCCCAGTCCTTTTGCCCCATCGGCATTGGGCATCGGGGCAAAAATGTCCTTGAATGGAAACCACGTACTAGCAAGCGCAGTGTGGGATAGCCACCTACGAGATGGACCGACGACCTGGTGAGGATCGC
>WUAW01024943.1:11498-33822 GCA_017165845.1 Thaumetopoea pityocampa
CTCGCGTGGACCCCTGGGGGTCCACCTGAACCACTTTGGGAACTAAGGCCTTAGACCATATATCTACAGACACACGAGCCGAGCGAAAACGTCCCCATCAATGAAGTCCAAGAATCCACCGCGTGCACTGCCTTGTTCTCAGTTTTTTTGGAGATTACCGACAACAGACGAAGCTCCAAATGAGTGTTTAACATTGTATGCGACTTTAAGCACTATGAAAACATAGTGCTTAAAAAAACAGTAGCTTTCAAATGAAATTATTCAATCATAGACGTGTCTATAAATGTGTATACGTCAACTGTGTACATTAGTCGTGAGTTTAGTACTAGACGTTGCGTCTATATTAGGTCAATGACAGAACTCAATAAAACAATAGGGCGCGCATGCGACGGCCGGCCCTACGCAATTCTTATTACGCTATAAATATATCAGCGCGACATTGGCTGAACGTACAAATACATGATTTATTGCGTCTCTCAATTTAGAGCTGCAAACTCAAATAATGTTGTTAGCTCATCAGACAGAATGGAAGATTGGCGAGCATTTGAAGGTTAAATCAGAAGTTGAGGCGGGCGTACAGGCCACGTTTGTTTAATTTAGCGGCTTCCTGGAAATAACAGGCGCGCAGGCGTTCCTCGCACGTTCCCCGTTAGTTGCTAACATTAGACTGTGTTTATATAAATCTAGAACATTAGGAAACAATGTTCACTTGCGTTAATAGGTATATTAGTTGAAGAAATGCTGATGTATCCATGTGCACCGATTGGAGCGGAGACGGTATTTAGTCGTTCGTAATTTGGACACAGACCATATTCGTCCCAATTATTGGGGCATTATAATAAATGCTGCTTGTAACTTGACACATTGTATGTCAGTGTTTACATCTTTAATTAATACTGAGACTCAGCAGATCCTACATTTAAGCCGAATATTCGGTTTTGTGGGGCTATGTGATTACACATTATTTTAACTTGTATAAGTAACTAGCTTTTGCCCGCGGCTCCGCCCGCGTGAATGTCGGTATTCAGCTTGATTGGAAATCCCGACACAATCATAGATTTATATAAATATCCTTTAACCACTTTTACTTGATCTCTCGTACCTTAACGGCGACTACTAAAACAAGGATCAAGCTGTATCGTCAATTCTACTGGACCGATTTTAATGAAACATGCCGCATTATTTAAGTCGGAATGTTACCTTTAACAGTTTAACCAAAATATACCTCGGGGGGCAACTCGAAACTGGTATACAGGCCTTTAGGAGATATCGGACGCTCGGGAGCCAAATAAAATAAAGAGCTGTCTTAAAATGTTGCCAGTTCGCCGGCATCAAAGCAATATTTATGCTAACGCTACTCCTGTAGTAGTTGGGCTTCGTGATAGAAACAAGACGCCTATGGTATATGGCTTTTGTCCCCATACACGACGTAAACGGGCCCTCGGTGCGGCGGAATACGACAGGCATTATCACTCGTTAAATAAGAAAACGTTTACGAAAACTTCGCGATGAGACGCAATCGCGGAGTTTACGTTCTCCTCTGATAATTTAAGCTGACCTAATTATCTACTATATTGTGTACATTTGCACCTATTTGCCACAGTCATCAATGAAAGGGAGTACAGTTTTCATGTTTATATCCCGTATCACCAAGTTGTTTCTAATTCATGTACAGTTCTACATTGTGTACCAATATACCTAACGGAGAAAGAAAACTTCGTGAAGAAACTTGGGTATATAAGTGAAGTCTACCAACCCGCACTAAGCCAGCGTGGTATACTACGGTCTAATTCCTCTCCTGATTAGGGGAGGTCTGTGCCCCGGTAGTGGAGACGAATTTGACTGAGGATGGTGATAATGATGATACTACTTAGCGGAACTTATCTACAAATATCAGTATAAATTGCGAAAGCTTAAAAAACATATATAATTCTGATTCTATGTTAATAAATTTATTTCTCTTAAAATAACATTTGTGCCACGAAGTCATTGCTTGCAATGCGCAGTATCTGCAGCCACTGCGGTTTTGAATGCAGTGCACACTTCACCAAGCCGTAAATTCAAATAAGGTGGTGCACACCGCGACTAGCATTAGCTCCGGTCGCTTTGCTCAGAGGGACTTTTTATATCGCCAACGGCTAGTCACTTGGGAGTGTAGTTGCAAATTCATGCGCGTTCAGTTTGATTTAACCAAACCGCTTCAACTTCCCATTGATTTTCATACGTTGTGAATTTTATCTTATACCTACTTATAAAATTGTTAAATGTGAAATTTTATAAATCAGATAAAACTAATCAGATCGACTAATTAAGGGCTTCTGAAACTGAATCCGTTGATATTTATTTGTTTGTTCGAGCTTCACGCTAAAACCAGCGGGTAGATTTTGGACAAACTGTTACAGTGTTAAAGGTACTATTCCGTCTTAAATACTGCGGCATGTTTCATTAAAATCAGTCCAGTAGAAGACACAGCACGATCACTGTTTTAGTAGACATTCACGCGGGCGGAGCCGCGGGCAAAAGCTAGATTATATAACGGTAGATATAACATATAACCGCGCGAAATTTTAAACATTCTTGTGAATTTCGTTAACAAAATTGAAACAACCTTTTACCGGTGCAAAGTTTTCTAAAGTTTAATTATGGAATGGCATATACAAGGTTATGCCAAATTTCATCTATTTTATAGTTCTTCCTTGATGGCGGAAATCATCTATATTGGTAATGATGTTTTATAACTTTTATTTTTCATGTTGTTTCAGGTCCGAACGTAACCAAAAAAGGACTAGGCAATGTGTACACACAAGAAAAGCATCCGTCTTGATTATTCGTGGAACCGCGGACATTCTACAGCAAGTCAAACAGTACAAATAAATCTTAATTAATTTATATACGACCTCGCACGTCCTGAGAAAACGAGTATTATATTTTCTTATAGGTAGAATATACGAATTCGAACTACTCGTGTAGTCTCTTTTTTTGTTTTACAGCGCCGGCATAATTATAATGTCGCTCCATCTCCTACCCTGGATGCTGGGAAAACTGATTTAGAGTATTCCAAGGTAATGAGAAGGAGCAATATCCTGTGATTCGCCGAATATTACCATCTCCAAGTCTGCCAACTGCAGAGATTATGGCGAATTCCCCTTTTATGAAGGACGCTATATCCAACAGCCTAGACTTAGAATTGATCAACGTTGTAGTCTTCGGAGAGCTGATTAGTGTTGCCAAAACGTTTCATTTGTAACATTTTGCGTTACTTTTGATTTATTCCTGTTACGCACATGAACCAAATCTTGCTCAGAAAGTAACTTTTTGACGGATATCTGTAGAAATTTACTTTCCTCTAAAAATGTTATATATCATAGATAGACAACCAGTTAAATTTTAACTAGAGATTGCTGGCAACTCTGAAGCTGATGTTGACAATGTATAGGTACTCCATGTCCACCAGTTATTATCAGTACACTTGTCACCAAATGAGTGCGGTGACTTTTTTATTCTTCAGATTTAAAGAAAGAATGACAAGGATATGAGCCAATTAACCATTCACACTTAGTCAAAAGATACTAAAATGCCACCGATGTTTTTTACTGCAAATATACCCAAGGTACTTAGTACCCAAGATAATTATCTTCCCTTGGGTATACTTGCTTTGTTCAAATTGTTAAAACCTCACATTCTTCATAAACTTATATACCTAATAAAAAATATAAAATTAAATCTCCGTCAGATGTGCAAACGACCGTCTTTCGAGTTCTTACAGAATACAGATGACAGCGGTCAGTTCAATTACCGTACTTACCGTTACAACGGGCGGAACAATATCACAGTTGAAAGTGGGTTCGCAAATGCATCTATGCTCTCTAATCGCATCTCATTATTCAGTTCGGATTTTTTTTTTGTACAACAAGCGAGTATTAAAACTAAGAAATTAGAAACGGGTTGAGAATCGTTACTGACGTAGGCACTCTCACCCAAAACTTAAGAAGAAGATTTGACGGAGCAATCCCATACTGCTTTTGCTTTGTAATATAATTTCATAAACAGATTTAAAATTATTGGAAAAATACTTGATATCGACGTGATGATACTTTTTTTTCTCATAGACCACTTTCAAAATTTAGCTGGTTCCGGTGGACCCCCTGCAGTTAGTTACATTTCTACCATATTCCCAAAACTCGACAAAAAATGTGAAGATTAGATATAATCATGGAAATTTGCGTACGCCAACGTAGACCCCCGTCGAGTCTCCTGTGGACCCCTGGGGATCTACCTGGACCACTTTGGGAAGTAAGGGTTTAGATCAACGACGACGAGTTGATATAAATACGCGAGTGTTAAAACATTATACCGCTGTCCTATAAAGTAGTCATTTTGTAGACGTGACATAGTTCTATAAAAGTTTCGATATATATATTAATCTATTTTGATAGGTAGTATACAATAAAAAAAAATATATAAAATTCTGAAACATTTTTATTACCGATTAAGGTACTCATATTTGTCTCCACAAACAAAATCGAGGAAAAATATCGATTGTTATTATAATTATATTAAATTATATAATAAACTACTTACCAACATTAAAAACATACCTTACATCTCAAAAAATAATAATTTGCTAACAAACATCGCACTGTGATGCTATCGAAGTACCTAGTTGTATTTATTTATCCTAGTTACAAAATTCGAGTCTCGCCCCAATTGCGTTGCAATCGGTACAAAATGTAATTCTATTTAAAGAATCGCAAAGATAATATTACAAACACTCATAGACGTAGATCTAATTTTGAATGGCAATGTTCCGTTATAAAAATGATGAAGTTTATATAGAGTTATGATACATGATAGCCACAGACTCGCCACGTAATTCGATATTGTCTCTTAAGAGTGTAGTGGCCAGTTAATTTAACCGTTACTGCAGACATACTACTATAAATGCTGGCAATACTTTACAAGTTTAGATATAAATGAACACAAAAAGGTTTTATAAAAGTAAAATACATTAACATAATGAATCTGTACAAAGTTGTATCTATATTATTATTTCATTGGTTGAATCGAAAGCACTATGGACCACATCAATATGGAATCTTTTGAATATATTTTTTTTTATAATTTCTTTAGAATTTACCAAATAACACCAAACAAGTTTAATTTGAAAGTGTTATCGTAATATTAAGTTACACACATTGACAGATTTAGTCCATATCCATATTAAATCTATTAATAATCCATGGCATTAACAAAATTTCACTATTTGCACCATCAGTGTACACGGGTCAAAATTGTGAAATATTGTGAAGGATGTTTGTTTTTCATATTTGTACGAAATAATTAAAAAAATTAAATTTAGAAATATCAATAACATGCATACAAGTCGTGATGCCATACAAGAGTTTCGTAAATATAAATAAACTATCTTAATAATTATTTACATTATGCAAGTTTATTGATTCAAGTTTTAGTAGTAAATTACAATCTGCGTATTGTGTTATTCAAAATAAACTGATAATGAAATTGTTACAATTTCAACATATCCGAAACGCAGATATAAATTTGCATTGTCCATATTAAAGATGTTGTTGACCGTTGATTTCGTTGTACATTTTTAAATTATATTTCAAGTCCGAGGGGGCTAGCTCGCTTCCATCGTTTTTTTTATATCGTGTAGTAAATAGAGAAAACAATAACATTATTGTCTTTGGCACACCCTAACACTGTATTGAAAATAATATTTTAATTCAATTATTAATGTTATTTTAATTCGTTGTTTTAGATTGAGCGATAAAGTAACCATTCTAAAATTATTAATTTTTATATTAAACAAAACTCCTATATAAAAAAAATAGACGTCTGAATCACAACATTAACTTCATCGGTGAAAAGTGAACAAAATGAGCAAATAATGAGCCCGTCTTTGGCTCTATAAAATTAGTCCCTTCAACATATCACTGTCACACGCTACGCCGGGAGAAGTCGTCTAACACTTTAACCGCCACAATTTTAACAAAAAGCTACCCCCCGAGTCAAGTCGTGTTTTCTATTAATCTTTTCTATTAATTATCACTCAATATTATTATTATCAATACCCTCCAAACAAAGGTTGCCTGGAAGAGATCGCTTTTAGCGACACGGTCGGCCACGGTAACACTTTTCGTATTTGTTTCGTTTTTCTGTAATTGATTGTTTTTGGTAAGTCAATAAAGAGTTATCTATCTATCTATTACTTGTAATTGTGAAATAAAATCAGGTATAACTAGGACATAATGTTTTTTTTATATTTTTCAAATACACATTTTGTTTCCTCAGGCCATCTATTTTCGAAATATATTGCAATGGCCAGAGAGACCCGTATGGCGGTAAACGCAGCTTATTATATACTGGGGTGTCTAAGAGAAGGCATATGTGTCTCGCGGCCCAAACACACGGAAAACTAAGACACGACATACGTATCTCGCGGCCAAACATACGGAAAACTGAGACACGGCATACATATCTCGTGGCCAAACACACGGAAAACTGAGACACGGCATACGTATCTCGTGGCCCAAATGTACGGAAAACTGAAACATGACATACGTATCTCGCGGCCCAAATGCACGAAAAAGTGAGACACGACATATGTAATTCATGGCCCAATTGCACGGAAAACTGAGACACGGCATACGTATCTCGCCTCGCGGCCCAAAAACATGGAAAATTGAGACACGGCATACGTATCTCGCGGCCCAAATGCACGGAAAATTGAGACACGGCATACGTATCTCGCGGCCTAAATGCACGGAAAACTGAGATACGGCATACGTATCTCGCGGCCCAAATGCACGGAAAACTGAGATACGGCATACGTATCTTGCGGCCTAAATGCACCGAAAACTGAGACACGTCATACGTGTCTAATGGCGGTTAACGTGCTAATGTAAAAGTGAAGCTCATCGCGTCACTATCAGGATCTTGAGGGGTCGGCGGAGGTGCGCGGGGGCTGCGCGGGCGGTTGATACAGCGCCACCGGAAACATTGGTCGCGCCGCTATGCTCGAAACAGCATCGAATCTGCAACAATTATGATTATTTTTTTCCACATTTAAGCCAGTACTTAACTAAAATCCCACCTGATGGTAAGTGGCGATGTAACCTAGAGTGGTAAAAGGTACTAGCTTAATAAAAACCTATACTCTTGTCTTAAAGACACCTCATTAACCATTACTTTACAGATAAATCAGCTTAGAGATGTTTTTGATTTTGTTTGTACACATATTGACTAAAACCGGATAAACCAGTTCCTCACACTCTCAGATCCGTCACTCATAAGTAGCGTTAGGAGACATATAGCCTTGTCCAAAATTTAGTTTAGATGTTAATTATTTGAGACGATTATATGGACGATAAATACGATACGAGTTTTTTTTTTTTAATTTGGATGGAGTCATAAACTTAAGGATGCATAGAATTCTATGGGTAACTATGATCTGAAAAGTGTGCAAAAATCAGATATATATTGCCACAAAGTTTTACAGCACTCATGACAATTATTGTACTTTAGTAACCACTAATGTGCAGAGACCGCCAGACGGTCAACAGTTATAGGGTCGACGTGTGCCAGGAGTGGCAGTATCGGAATAAGGAAGATCTTCCGACCAGACCGGTGTTACGCCTGGCGGAGCCTGCCACTACCCGGACGGTTGATGTCGGCATATTCACTCACTTCACTCGCGTGATCAATTTTTAATGTGATTAGGATGCGTGGTACTATGTAGTGACTATGTAGGTGGCCCCAACTAAAGTCGTTGGTTGTTTCTTTTTTTTCAAAATTTGTATAGAATCATGAACTTGCAGAGGTTTCTGTGAATAACTATGATCTGAGAAATGTACTAAAATCAGGGCTATAATAGTTACAAAACTCATGAGAATTAATGTAGTTTAAGTAACCACTATTTGTTGTATTATGGTTCAAAATCCTACTGTAGCGACACGTTGTATGTAATTCGATTTTGTTTATTATACAAAATATTGTAACCGGGCGACTGGACACGTTCTCAGGAGAGTTGCCACCCGCCATCCACACATTCAGGACGCAATAAATGATAGATACCAAGGAACCGACGTGATATCTAGTAGTGGTCATATCTGTTATATTATGAAAGCGCGCTATGGACTAAAAACTATATTTTTCTAGCGCGCTATTTTATACGCTATGATATAGCGCAAGGCTGTCCGAACCAGTTACGATCGCGGGTCAATACAGAATGGCACGCGATACCTACACAGCAGAATACGCCATATAACGAGCGGTTACGCGGCGACAGACAAGCGCGAGCGCGACTGCTCGCCCGTCGTGCTGCACGCTGTATAATAACTACGCTACGTATAATCTATGCTGGGCATATAGTATACTATTTCTAGCAACAAGTGGAAACCATATATAGCATGCGCTATGCGTTGTGTATATATAGTGCATTGTGCAATGGCATTATAAGCTATATTAGTGATATTTAACTAAGAAGAGCTTCCTGACAACTCACGAACGTCCCCAGACCTATCATCACTTGATTTCTCCGTATCTCAAGAGACACTTAAAACATGTCTTTGCTGGTATAATACTAGCCGACCGTAACAATGATTGTGGATGCCATTTGGACAAGATATCAAATGACAGTCGGTCATCTGATCTAACCTCAGTCACTTCTGTGTAATACGAGATCAAAACTGGATAGCACATACAATGGAAGATGAGATTATAACACTGACACTCACTTGTTACTCTTGTATTTGTCTGGTATGGCTTGGTAGGGTTGGCACAAGGCGTGTGAATGCGTGCGCGCGAGTTCCCGTAGACACGCATCCAGATCTTTAAGTGAGTAGCCGGAGCAGTCGGCCAGTGCCGCCGGCCACGCTATGGCTCCGCACGCAGGGTTCACCTGAATTGTCAGATAATATCAACGGAGCACAGTTAGAAGAGAGTCGTGATAGCGTAGTAGATAAGGACTCGTCCCAAATCCGAGAATCGAAAGGTCTTGGGTTCGATCCACGGCCGGTACGCCAATATTACTTCTCGGTGTTTGGTAAGGCACGTAAATCAGGGGCTCTTCACAACCCTGTTCGTTAGCAAGTTATCAGATGTCAATCGGTCATGTTAACCCGTCAGCCACATTGCCTGCAAAAACAAGAACAGCAGCCGCAATGCAAGCCTGGATGATGATAGAGATCGGTGGAGGAAAATTACATTAAATTTACGTGAGCAGTTCAGAGATATTCAGAACACTTACCATTCTGAAAGAATTCTATTTAACACATAAACTTAAATGTAAGCAAATCAACGTTTTTTTTATTATATAGTCTCATAAAACCTAACATTTTAAAAAACGGTTGTTTTAAAATTGTTTTTTGATAAGACTTAGGTTGCAAAAAAAAAAAAAACAAAAAAGTCGTTGATGTGACGTCCGCTGCTCTGACAACATTCCTAGAAATTCAGATGTAGGTTTCTAAATACTTTCTGAAGAAGTCTGGAAATCGACGCTATTTTTTCTGTGATGTTGGTCCTCAACTCCGCTAAAGTTTATGAGGTAATATCGTATACATTTCAGTTAACATAAAAAATAGCATGGAGTAAGGTCTGGGCTCCTTCTGGGGAGCCATTCAATGACGCCCCTTCTCGAACTAACTTTTTCAGGAAACAATTCATGTAGTGGTTCCCTTGAGTTCTTGGTTGATGGACCGTGACTCCATTTTGTTGAAAATAAGTCCCTCGGTTGTAATGTAAACATTCTCGAAGCTTGCGATGGAGAAAGTCGCCGATCGTGTTTAAATAACGCACCGAAGTTATTGTTCGACTTTTACATCCTCAAAAAAATAAGATCCAATGATTCATTTTACCGAAACAGCCACACATACGGTTGCTTAGGGCTTACCAATGAAACGACTTGTTGAAGAAGACGAACTATACCCAGCTTCGATTTTATCTCAACGAAATTTGGATCAATCAGAATCATTCGGAAGGAGCGGATGTGATTATAAAATTATATTTTTTCTATTAGTTTTCTCTTATTGATAACACATTCATCACAGTAACGCACAGCACTATAAGTACGTAAGTCGTTACAGCGCTGCCCTATAAGGGTCGTAAGTGCGAGGGAAAAGTCCGATAAAAAGGATTTATAGTTAACTTTGCGTTCGTAATGGCCTGAGTATAGAGAGAACGTTTGCAGCAAATCAAAGCAAAATCAACCTAAACCAATATGTTTCGCCGCCTACTGAGTCGACTGCACAAATCACAGTTGAGTCTGAGCAAGAAATGCCACAAACTGAGCATTATGCCTATGGTATAGTTTTTCAAACTTTCACAATCTACCCCCATAATTTAGCATCATCGTCATTTCAATCCATAAGTGTGTAGGTCTCATTCTACGATACCAGTCGCTTTTGGTCTGCTCTTTTAATCGGTTCTTCCGGCCGTCCTGTCATCAGACCACCTAGCAAGTGGCCGACTCTCACTTCTGCGTTAATTCTAGTTCTACAGTTCATATTTAAAGTCCACCTGCTGTTAGTACTGAGACTGATGTGCTCTGCCATTTACACATCCTGACACATCTTTCTCGCCTTACCCACATCCTAACATCTTTTCATACACTTTCGTCGATTAAGGGTGCTACGAATTTGACCTTGAAACAAGTTGTTGATTTGATCAACGTAAGTTTTTCCCGGGCGCCCTCTCCCGACACTTCCACTCACATTTGCCCGGTGTATCCATTTAGTCAATCGAATCTGACTCAGTCTTTCTAAATGACCAAACCATTGGAGCATTCCTTGCTCAATCCTTGTCAACATATCAACTTACACCGATCCCTTATCACGATATCCCTCGGTTGTCTTTCTTTAACTTAGTTTTCTTTATAGCACAAAAACGTCACACATGGTCACACGTGACCATACTGCCGTATTTTTATGGCATATTTTTTATTTAAATTGAAAAATATGTTTTTATTGCATTTAAAGGTGTAATATTAAATAAATATTTAAAACGTGGATATGATTATGAATAAATAAAGCATTTAAAAAATTTTTTTTAAAGTATTCTACTACGGATTTAGCATTACGCGTCAACTGACTGCACCAAATTCTATATCATCTGGAAACCTGACCTGTGCCGTTTCGCGACTGTCCTCGTTGTCGCGCGGCCTGCCGGTGCACTGGTCGCAGAGCAAGCAGTGCCTGGCGGTGGCCAGCGCGCTCGCCGCGATAACTGACGGTTTGTAGTGGAGATACGGGTCCGCTTCCAAAAGGCACAGCTCAGCGAGGTACTGATAATGAACATGGAACACACATATTAGGTATGACAATGATATAACCATAGGGTCAATCTGTCTCTTCCGGTGAATGCCACGACAACCGGCTGAGAGATACACGTGGGCAGTGTTTGGCAAATTCAAGTCAGCAGAGTCAAATATCATCAATAAATACGTAGACTAAGAATTTTAGATTTTTTTTATGTAATTAGTGAGAACTTGTACATGGTGTACTTGTACATACCCATGGATATTTATTACAATGAATTTTGAGATAATGAAATTTAAACAAGAACATGTATCGACATCACTCTACACATTAGGTATTTTTTAGCCCAAATCTTACGTGCTAACTATAAGGGTGGTGAGAACGTTGTGTCAAATTTCAACTGGCTAAAAATTTCACTATTTTTTCTTTTATTTTTCTTTTTTGGATGACTATAGGAGCGCCAGGCATGCTTTGTGTGTACATTGATAAGGTCAATGTAAGTAAGTATTACTTACATTGACATTTTGAACTCACCGATGCAAGATGGAAAGTCCTTTTCGAAAGTCCATTGGATATGCAGTAGTGTGATAGGAAAGCCAGAGACGTCGGTGTTGACAGATCAAACGACAACACTTTGAGGATCAAGTGCTCCATACGCAGGACCTCGCGCTTCGTGTAAGTATCATCCGTTATGTAAACAAACTCTGACACTTCAGGTGGATACACTTCTTCATACTTACTGCAAAATTCAATTCCACATTATACGTTACAATTTATGGTAAAACTAGTAAAATAAACAAAAAGAATTATAATAATTTTTATTTTATATAGAAGACTTTTGTTTAATTTTTACTTTAATTATTTAATGAAACTTTTCCCTAAATCTACAGATTACCTCAGTAAAAGTATGGTAAAAATTCGTCGTATAGTTTTTGAAAAGAATCGCACAAATATATACATACTAGAGAGAACCTTCAATTGTTATCATCATTCATTATCATCCCCAGTCCATATTCGTCTCCACTACAGAAGCACATACTTCCCCTAATCAGGAGAGGGTTTAGATCATAGTCGAATACGCCGTCGTAGTGCGGGTTGCCAGACTTCACTCACCCATGTGCGCATGCAGGTTTCTTTACGAAGTGTTCCTTCTCCATTAAGCACATTGGTGTCTACAATGTAGACCGTACATGAATTAGAAATAACTCATTGGTACGGGACCGGGATCAAATCTACGACCTTTTGATCGCAAGCTATATCTAGCATCACTAGACCACCAATGAACTCGAATCGTTATACTGTTATCAAAATAATCGAGACATAATTTTGCACAAGTAGCTTTAACGTGTAACATTTGCGTGTTTACGTATTTTTTTTATATTTATAAAAAAAAATTGTCAAGACGATGACGCACTACACAAACAGTTTATCTTTAGTTAGGGTCTTCTCTATCTTTAGTAGGTTATTTTAACTAGAGCGCGAGATCAGACCTACTTCTCACTGTAGTTTCAATGTCAATGTGTAATGAAGGGAGATAAGTAACCAATCTACTGATGCTGTTGGTGTTGTCACGAGAGACCATAAGATGCACTCCTTAAAGAAACTTAATTAAATAGCGAATCTGGCGACCACGCAATGAAGCGCACTTTAATTCACACAGCGCTATGTGTCTATCATTTTTATTAATCTACAAGACACCTTGCGCTGTGCGGTCAGGCTAATATGAATCATATCTATACGCATTAGGGTTTTCTTTGAATGTTTCAGAATCGATCGTTTCTTTCTCGTCCGGTAGGGTTATAGTACGTGAGTAAATATTCATTGGTTGAAACAGCAGGCGCACACTAAGTCCAACGCGCGTGACGCTCACTCTGTTAAACGCGACCGAACGGGCCGCGAATTAATAGACTAAATTATTAATTATTAATAGACAAACTTGCGAATTAATAGACTACTGGCATTACACCAAGCTTCCACTTTAACTAGAACACAGGTCCTCAAACTTTTTTGTCTTGTAGGCCACTTGTGATGTTTTTCACTTTTGGGTAGACCCACAAAGCGTAGTTAACATAATTTTTTTGTAAATTTATTAACCTTAAATGTGTTTTTGACAGTTGGCGACAGATAAATCAGCTTGGTGAGTGCGTTTATAGTAGTGTTTGTACACACAGTGACTGAAAATGGAATAAACTAGTTACCACGTGCCTCACACTCCCGCATCAGTCGCTTATAGCTTTAGAAGTATTTCTTTATTTATTTATCTGCTTACCGTACAATACTACAAACACAAAAATGACCCTAAACTGTTTTAACTGTAAAGGTTTGGGCGGTGGTATATTTACCAGGAGGTCCCACTTACTACTCATTAGAGTTAACTCTACTATGAATTTGTAAACTTACGCTGCAATATATGTAGCGGCGGTCCCAACCAGCTGCAACTTGGTTCTTACAACGCACATGTACGACAAGAAGCGATCCACGTATGACACGGCAAGGTGCAAAGTCTCACTCTGTTGGTTGTACTCGTCACACACTTCAACCAACCAGTCAATGAGGATGGAACGCATCAGGTGTGTGATGTCCGGCTGTTTACGCATGTAACGGGGATTGGCTCTATTTTTAACCTAAAAAAAATATGTTATAGATTATCGCCATGCTAGTGCTTAAATGGCCATCGATCATTTTTTAGGTAATGTACATTCAGATTAAAACGAAGAAAAACCAACTACACATTTGGTAATGTATTTTTTTTTGTTACAATATCTGTATCTTATGTTATTTGCGAAAATAAAATGCCCAATAAAATATCAAATAAATAAATATTCTGAAAATTGAACAATTTCACAATTGACTTTGTCAATAGAGACAAGCGATTTGTAAATAACTACCGGGACATTAGGCTAGCAACAGACATTTGAGTGAAAATGAGACGGAAAACTTACGTAAACCTTTACCTAACCTTGCTTCACTTTTCGTCTGTCCCTATTAACAAAATCACATGTGAAATTTTTCAAATTTTTTAATCTGACAATGTTAATAGGGACGGGCAATATGTTTAGCAAATAAATCTTTAAACCTTAAAATGCCATTCCAAATATTTTCAAGCTCATGTCAAAGAAAATTATCAATGGAAGTCTTTTTTATATTTTCTTGGCATTTAAAGCTATAATAGTTGCTACCTTATTTTAAATTTCTGTTCAGTATCTTGAATAGTATAGCTCACCTCGATTTCTCGCATATACTCGTATATATCCTGCCTATACTCTGCAACGTGGAAAAACATCTCGCGATCTGTCTGAGCTGTTGTAGTGTCATCGTCATCATCAATGATTTGACTCTCATTCTTTGAAACGGACATGGACAGTATGCTTGTACTGGTGTCCACAACTGACATGGGAGATTCCACAACATTTTTCCTTTCTTCTAATGGAGCTCTATTAATAAAAATTTGTTAATTTGAATTTTTTTACATAAATGATATACAATGAAGAAAACCATATAAAAATTAAGTCGAATTATCATCACACACATGTGTTTTTTGTGGATTAAACTGAGGTGAATAGAGAGGATGATATAATTACGCTAGGCAAATCTATTCCATGTAACAAATTTGTTTGAAGTACTATAGCAAGATCATAGTAAAAAATTCTACTGACTTAACCCTTTATCTGCCAATGTCCTATTTTTTGGACACATTTTCAATTTTTTTTCTTTCAATAACTGCAACTTCAGAATGAGATATAGTTGTTAAAATAATGATACCAGGCTATGAAAGTAATAAAATTCTCTTTATTTTGTTTAAAATCATTGCAAACTTCAGCTTCAAGCTATTGACCTAAGTCAGTCTTGTGCAAGTGTTTTTGTATTAATTTTAAAAATGCAACCAATTTAATGGATTAACCACCAGTTTAAAAATACCAGTCAAGCTATGGTGGGTTTGATTTTACTACAGATTTTATATTATTAACCTTAACTGAATAATGCAAAAGCTTTAACATGCTTTGACCCTATGGGTGTATACTGCTCCAACTGGCCTTGACCTTATTTCCTAAATCCTAATCTTAATTTCCGTCTTAATGGATCCTAAGGAGTCTAAAGTCTTCTGGTTTGAATTATGACAGCCCCAGAAGATCCAATCGCTAACTAGCTAAAGCATGACAGCAACACATTGAGTGGCCATAGTTTCCACAACCACAAACTTGTTGATAGTCAGTATTTGAACCAATCTCTTTAATGAAGTAATGCTTACGTAAAACAATAGACCCTAATTGATGTCTAAAAGAGACTAGTCCTAGAGATTCACCTACCACATCCCCCCTAGGTTATAGGGAAAATATCAAACAACAGTTTTTCATCTTCCACAACCACATCATTTGTAATAATAGCAGAGCCTAAATTAAGTTTGAATAATGGTAGCAAGAACATTAGACATTTATTAGTTCATTGGTGGTGTAGTGGTATCACAGGTTAGATCCCAGTACCATACCACTAAGTTATTTCTAATTCATGTACACTCTACATTGTAGGCACCAATGTACTCAATGGAAACAACTTCATGAGGAAACCTGCATGCCCACATATGGGTGTGTGAAGTTTACCCATCTGCACTAGGCCAACTTGGTAGACTATGGCCTAATCCTCGTCCTGATACCATACATACATTTGTATCCCCGCCTGTCATGCAGTATTCCAGGGTTCATTTCCCTGTTGGAGAGCCAAGGAAAGAGGTGTGATTGTTTACACCTTTTTCCCTGGCTCACCAACAGGGAAACGAACTCCAGACTACCGATTGACAGGTGGGGACACTGACCAATATACTACCAAAGAATTGGGGTAGGCAGAGACAAATTCTCTCCACTTGCCATGCTCATTTAATGTAGCAAAGTGGCTAACCGTAGCCCACTTTTCGCCTCCACGGGAAACAAGATGTGTCAGGTGGTGAACTGCAACGCTGCCAAGGTTCAAAAGAGTTAGTCCTCTTTGCGTTCCCACAGCTTAGTGGAAAGGAAAGATGGTAAAATAGGAAAGGTGTATTAACCAAGGAATATGGAAAAGGACTATAGGATATCAGACACTACTATCTCAGAAAGACAAGAGACAGTAACAGCTTGGCAGGCCAGGGTTACTTACCCATACATTTAAGTATGTAGTCTATAGGACAGGATAAAAGACTATGTACTCCCTGACCTAAGTGTAATTGGGATAGGATTTATAGTGCTCTCGGGTACCAATCTGTGTAGCTGATTTAGCACAGGAATCAGCAGACTCATTGCCAGGGATACCTGTATGGCCAGGGATCCATGCCAGAATCACACTGATTCCCAGCTTATGGCAATCAAGGTGAGCACTTTTGAGTTTTAAAATCAAGGGGAAACGGGATAGGGATCGGAAGGGATTGGAATCACATAAGGTTAAAGAGCATCAGGATCTGTCTTGGTCAGTTAGGGCTAAAAGATGGTTCACAGGTATATACTAGAATAGATAATAACACTAAACTACAGCAAGGGTAGGAACAGGTCTATGAAGGAGTACAACTGCATTTTGACAATGTGTTACAAATTACAAGCTGAGCCTGTGTTTATAGGTCAAGCATACATGTTGATTTTCTCCATATTTTCTCACCAACAACAAGACCCCTACAAGACCTAAAAAGTTAACAATAATTTTTTAATTTTGAATTACTTACCGAACTGGTAGTACTTCTTTGAGACCATCTGGTTTCTTATCTCTTTGTGTACACAGAGTTTTCAAATTTTCAGTATTACTGGTGAAGATGTTATCTCTCCTAGTTTCTTTGGCAACAAACTTGAACGTGTTCTTCACCTCCTCTCGTTTCTTCAGCTCCTCTCGTTTCTTCACCTCCGCCTCCGGCGATTTGTCCTCGTATACGCTGAACGCCCGAAACTGTGCCACAGGTAGCACGATGTTCTTTTCATTTTTAATCTGGCGAACCGTCCTATTCTCATCTTGAACTTTACTAGATGCATTTGTCATTACAGACTGCAAATAATAAATAATCATGAATGATAATGTAATTACAAAAAATACAAACGGAAATAGTAGGTACTCACAAATTTTAAATTCCGACTTTGGTTGCATGCAAACTGGCTGAGATCACCCAGGGCTCGCCGTTGGTTGGCCGCAAATACATCCGCATTGTCCTTTCGTAACCCCAAAGAAGCATTTTCCTGATCTTCGTGAATTCTAAAAGCCATTGCCCCCGCTTCCGTAAACAGTAACGAATAATCAGCTCAGAGTAGGCCACGCGAGTGTTTATTGGCAACAAAACCAAATCAGAAATGAATTTCTAATATTGACACATTTTATTGAAATTGTGTGAATCAATTTAAAAAACAGCTGATGTTACTTTTATTTCTCACCTCAAAATGCTACAATAGCATCAACGGACAACAGACATTTTAGAAAGATTTCAGCTGTTGTAGTTTACGTTACTCATTGTCTCTGGTAATTCAAAATTTGACCAATAAAAAGCGGCAGATACCATCGACTTTATAAAATATACACCACAGATTAAATTATTAATGTGTCTGTATATTATTAATTAAAATGTAAATTATTGTCATGCGCAATTGATTTAACCGTTTGTACTCCAATGGTGAGTCAGACCACAGTGTCACACTCTCCAAGCTATTTTTTGCATCAACTCCAAACGGTGAATCTCACTCACCACGCTAAGTATTCTTTGCATCAACTTCAACGATGAATCTTTTTCACCAAGCTGCTCTTTGCATTAAATGCAACGGTGAGCCTCATACATAGATAAGTGAACCTCACTCACCAAAATATACATAAACAAGTTACATTAATTTTAACTCTCACTTGTTCTTTTTTGACAAAGTACTTAATGTTATATCATACTAGCTTTTGCCCGCAGCTCCGCCCGCGTGAATGTCGATTTTCCGCTACATTGGAAGCCCCAACACAATCATCTATTCTATTTCTATTATTATTATACTATTATAAAATTATTAAACGTCAAATTTTCAAAAGTCAAAGATACTTAAAAACATACTACTCAGATCGACTAATTAAGAGCTTCTGAAACCGAATCCGTCAATGTTTATTTGTTTGTTTGTTTGGGCTTCACGCAAAAACTAGAGAATATATTTTGATTAAACTGTTACAGTCTTAAAGGTACTTACTATTCCGGCTTAATTAATGCGGCATGTTTCATCAGAATAAGTCCAATAGAATTAAAAATACAGCTTGAGCTCTGTTTTAGGAGTCGCCGCTTAGGTATGAAAGGTCAAGTAAAAGTGATTAAAGTTTTTTTATATAAATCAATGATTGTGTCGAGATTTCCCATGTTGCGGAAAACCGACATTTACGTGGGCGGAGCCGCGGGCAAAAGTTAACAGATTTATATAATAACCATTAACCACTTTTATTTGACCTCTCGTACCTTAACGGCGACTACTAAAACAAAGATCAAGTTATATCTTTAATTCTACAAGACCGATTTTGATGAAACATGCCGCATTATTTAAGTCAAAATAGTTTTAAGACTACAGTCTTAGTTACACATTAGTTAGTTTAACCAAAATCTACCCGCTGGTTTTGGCTTAAGCTCAAACAAAAAAACAAACAAACATCGTCGGATTCGGATTCAGAAGCCCTTAATTAGTCGGTATGAGTAGTTTGTTATTAAATATCTTTGATTTCTGAAAATTTGACATTTAACAATGTTATAATAGTATGGATCAGAAAAATAAAACTGGTACTCAGTATAATGAGTATAATCAATATAATGTTGTCGTGGTATTCGAACATAATGAATAATTAAATTTTGTGTAAAAAAGACCACGTAAAGAGATTTTTGTATACATAGTAATTATCTTATTACTTACATCTGTATTATAAAGCATTATAGCGTTCTTTTAAAAGTATTGAAGAAAAAGTATTAATTATAAAATTTTTTGAAATATTTTTGCTGTTTTATAGCTTCTAAAAATAGATGCAAATGACAATATTTATAGCAGTGAAGATGAATTTGATTTTATTTTATTTCACGACAAGCTTGATAATGTTATGGAAGATATATACGATAGTGATTTTTCTTTAAAAATGGCGTGAAGTTGCTGATATACAAAGGGTCAATCCTTCTTTGTTACCGGCTGATAGGTACAAAATGTTTTTTGTGAAATAAAACTGTTTTCTTTTTCTTAAAATACATATGTATATTTGAGACAGAGTTTAAATTAATTTATTAAAGACTAGCTTTTGCCCGCGGCTCCGCCTGTGTGAATATCGGTTATCTGCTACATGAGAAATCCAAAAAAAAAACGATTTATATAAAAAAACATTTGAACCAATTTTTTTGACCTCTCGTACCTTAGCGGTGGCTATTAAAACAGGGATCAAGCTGTATCTTCAATTCTACTGGACCGATTTTGATGAAACATGCCGCATTGTTTAAGTTGGAATAGTACCTTTAAGACTGTAATAGTTTAACTAAAATCTATCAGTTGCTCCATTTCTGGGATATGATGGGGCTCTCACCCGTACACCCAGAAACTCCTATATAATGCCATAATTCGAAGCCATTTCGATTATGGAGCATTCCTCCTTAACACATGTAATAAAGCTGGTTTAAATATTCTTAACAAAATCCACTCCAAATGCCTACACATTATTCTAGGGGCTATGAAGCTGTCACTCAACAATGCGATGCAGGTTGAATATGGTGAATCTCCTCTAAACCTGCGCACCCATTCCTTGCTGACAGATTCCTTTCTAAAATGATTTAGAATTCTAATCACCCCCTCCTTCCCAATCTAAGACACTTTATAGAACTGCTTCAAAACTCTGACAATATTCCCTGTCATATTAACAGCTTTATGACTCTTTCTCGACTACCCAACCTTATCGCTCAGTTTCCAACTTACTCACTTTTCTCATTGCTTACGACGCGTTAGTATTCCGTCTCCAGGTTATTCTTTATTTCGGCATAGACAAGTGCGTCGATGCTCAAGGTACTTTTAACAACCACTTCAGTCGACATTTTATGGGTGGCATTCTATCTTCACTGACGCATCGAAACTATCCGTAGATAGTACTGTCGGTACTACAGTGTGGATTCCCTCCTCCAAAATATACCTCAGTTTCAAATGTCCTCCTTCCAAATCGGTCTTCACCGGGGAGGCTATTACTCTCCTAGAAGCTATTCTCGTTGTTAAATTCCATCGCCTTAATAACTTCATAATTTTCTTGGACTCTATGAGTTACCTTCAGTCAATCCTATCTAATCCGTTTAGATCCTTTTCCCGTCTTCCTGTAATCCTCCAAAGCAGACAAGCCCTTCTAGAGTGCCATAAACAAGACACAAACTTGGTGTTAGCTTGAATGCCTGGTCATGCTGGTATACCAGGTAATGAGACGGTTGATTCCTGCGCCAAAGTATGTGCGCGAATTGGCACTCTAGAACACTCCAAAACCTATTCCCAGAACCAATGTCTCCTTGCTAAATCCTCACTAGAAAAATTATGGGAAAATGCTTGGAATTCCCCTAAGCAGACAAAAGGAAAACATTACGCTGATGTCCAACCCGATATCCCCCAGACACCATAGTTTTTCAAGTTTCCCAAATTAGACAAAAAAACCCACTTCTACAATCTGTCGACTAAGATTAGGCCGTTCCTGTACTCTCGAGTTCATTCTAAGCTTAGGATCAAGAATACTGCGCTATTTGAATGCCGATTGGACGATGGAGACACGAAAAATATTTTATTTTCCTGTCCTAAACTGTATCAAGACCTGTGTACTAATAATCTATTTGTCTAACAAACCATACTAACAAAATGTCATATGTTGTCCTGTCCTTTTTTTTAATTAATCACTCTGGTCGAAGGATATTCCGTCATTTTACCGGCCATATTATAAATTACACCACTCACTTCAGTTTATGTTATGATACTCGCAAAAATGGTTATTGGTAGAATTGTATAAAACTGGCACAAAAGCACACACTACATCGAGATAATATGGACTTTTCAACCCTCAGATGTTTGTTTTCCAAACAAATTAATATTTTGACAGATATGAAATAGCATCATCTGTTACTGACGTTTGGGAAATAAATTCTGAGGTTTGCAAAATCTGCAATTGGAATACCTATTGTGAGCAAAATCCATAATTTTAAACTTTCCCGCTTTGAATATTGTGTGGTAACCAGCTAGATGGCAGTATAATCAATTAAATTTTGTCTACGTTTTTTCTATAGACTTGTATTCTTAAACCGTAGGTTAATATTGTTCCGTGCAATGAATACCGTAGGTACAAATCTAATCTGTGGCTATGGATCAAGGAACATTGCACAAAAGCCATAATTACTCTGAGCCATGAATGTACTTCTCTGTGGAGTTTATGTTTCTTGTAAAGAAGTCATGTGTATTGACAATTAATTCATACTGACAGAAAGTATTAAAATTCATACTTACAGAAAGTATAAAAATCAAAATGAAGAAAATAATGATAAGCCTATTAGTTATTTGTTGCGCTTGTTATGTATTAGCTGTAAGAGTTTACAAAAAGACTGATATTTTGAGACTGAGGTAAATGTTGGTCCATATTTTTTTATGTAGCGATAGAGATGCTCTCATACTTATACTTGTTAACATAGACAGAGACTTTAAATCAGCTTTATTGGTTCCCAAGAGCACTATAAATCCTATCCCAATGACCTATGTCTGCTCGCCAAAACGCAGCTTGAAAAATCATGGAAAGAGCAGTGGAATTTCTCTAAACCTGTAAAAGGTAGACACTGTGCTGTTATCCAACCCGACATTCCCTGCTCCATGGTTTTTCAAGTTCTGTAAGGCAAACAAGTCCACAACATCTACCATCTGCAGACTCAGACTAGGTCATTCCTGTACTCCAGTTTTCCTCGCCAAACTCAGGATACTCTCCAGAGTATTCCTGAGTTCTGATCTGTGCAAATGTTGACTTGTTGAAGGAGATGTGAACCGCATCTTCTACTGCCCTAAACTACGCTATTCCCTCTATGACATCCTCCCCCCCGAAATTCCTCC
>WUAW01024949.1:9288-19708 GCA_017165845.1 Thaumetopoea pityocampa
ACCAACAGGATGACGCGGCCGCCCGTGACCCTGGTCGATGTGTCCCTCGGCGGTGCGGCGACACCATCACTCCGGCGCGGCGCACCCATCCGCGCGATCGTTAATTATGTAATCTTCTATAGGTACTATTATAAAATTGTTAAATGTCAAATTTTCAAAAATTAAAAATATTTAAAAACAAACTATTCAGATCGACTAATTAAGGGGCTACCCTTCTCATTAGTTTATATTTCCCCATTTAAGAGGTTGCCTGGAAGAGATTGCGTCTTCGCGATAAGGCCGCCTTTGTGCACATTCTATGTATATACTGTAACAATTAATTGTTTGTTCTATTTAAATGTGTGTGCAATAAAGTTTATTCTATTCTAAGGGGCTTCTGAAATCAAATCCCTCGATGTTTGTTCGGGCTTCACGCAAAAATCAGCGGGTAGATTTTGGTTACACTATTACAGCCTTAAAGGTACTATTTCGACTTAAATAATAGGGCATTTTTCATCAAAATCGGCCCAGTAGAATTGAAAATACAGCTTGAGCTCTGTTTTAGTAGCCGCTGCTAAGGTACGAGAGGTCAAGTAAAAGTGGTTATTAGGTTTTTTTATATAAATTTATGTTGGGTGATGTGGTGGTCGGTGATTGTGTCGGGACCCCAGGCTCCCGCGTGACTGACGGAGATCTGTAGTCCACTTTTCGCCCTCGTGGAAAACGAGACGTCGGGTGGCGAGCCACGACGCCAACGTTGCAAGGCTAACGTAGCCTACAAGTGCTTCTTGCAGTGACACAAACTGATGCACTACTCCGATACTTACGTGGGTGCGGCGCTACTCCGCAGCAGGGTGCAGCCAGTGGTGTGCACCACTAGTGTCTGAGGTCATTTTAAACAAAACATCTGTGTCGTAGAGTTTATTCAGAACAGGGGCTGCAGCTCCAGATTTTAGCAAATTATGTTCAAATAGATTCTTCAACATGCGTTTTGTTGCATATACCTACATGGGTGACACTTGTGCGATTTCATGTAAAAGGCCTAATAGAGCGTGTTATCATGAGGACGAAACGGGTCTTTACAACTCGGTCGTGTCGCGGGTGCGTTTCCTAGCCGAACTGGGATTACTTTGTCATCGTGTTTCATATCATATGGTCTCTTCGTGAAAAATGTCCTGCTCGTCACACTTGTCGGGTAGGCACACGAAGAATTCGATCAGGTTCATGACGGGTCCCCGGGAGAAGGGGTTCTGGTAGCGGCCCCGCCTGTCCCTCAGGTACGGGTATCTTTTGTAGTTAAACATTTCATTTGTTGTTAAATTCATGCAGGCGTGTAAAATCTGGAACGGAAATCAATAATTAGAAATAGAGTTCATCAATAACGGTCTAATTATAGACAGCAGTATACTCAACGGAGAAGAAAAACTTTATGAGGAAACCTGCTACCCGCACGGGTGTGTGCAGTCTACCAACCCGCACTAGGCCAGAGTGGTAGACTGCGGCCTAATCCCCCTTTTGAGAAAGGGACATTCGTGCCTCTGTAGCGGGGACGAATATGGAGGGGAGATGATGGTGACAGTGTCACCAGTCTACTTATTAGTAAAGTAGTTACTAATTTTTAGTTTCGATTACAAAATTTGTAGAATGCTGTTTTCTTTGTTCAAATAATCATTACTCATTAGTAATGGATGAGTCGGTTGATTTTATATGCATCCGAATGATTACTTCATTCGAATGAATTCGTTCACATTGCTCGGTCGCGGGCCAGTGCCCTGCTTGTTGACAATAGGCCATGTTCAGACTGACGATTGGCCGACTACGTTGACAACGCGGAGCCTTTCTGTATTGCGGAGAGAAAACAGCGTCTGAGAGATTGTCTGAGTGACAGTGATCGGCTGTGACATCGTTTTCAAATATGGCCGAACTATTTGTTTTGACCGCGATTTCAGTTGCGGTCAAAATCAGACCGAAACTTTGACCTCGCTGAACTCGATCTTTGTTTACAATTGTTTTATTAGAGATGACATACATACATTTAATCACGCCTTTTCTCTNTTAGTAATGGATGAGTCGGTTGATTTTATATGCATCCGAATGATTACTTCATTCGAATGAATTCGTTCACATTGCTCGGTCGCGCGTCGCCATGGGCCAGTGCCCTCCTTGTTGACAATAGGCTATGTTCAGACTGACGATTGGCCGACTACGTTGACAACGCGGAGCCTTTCTGTATTGTGGAGAGAAAACAGCGTCTGAGAGATTGTCTGAGTGATAGTGATCGGCTGTTACATCGATTTCAAATATGGCCGAACTGTTTGTTTTGACCGCGATTTCAGTTGTGGTCAAAATCAGACCGAAACTTTGACCTCACTGAACTCGATCTTTGTTTACAATTGTTTTATTAGAGATGACATACATACATTTAATCACGCCTTTTCTCTGGCTCTTCAGCGAGAAATTGAACCCCGGTCTCCCGCGTGACAGGCGGGTATACTGACCACTGTACCACCGAGGAATTGGGTAGGCAGAGACTACTTCTTTCCACTTGCTACGTGTATTTTGCACATTACAAAGTAGCAAAGTGGCTATCTGTAGCCCACTTTTTACCCCCGCGGAAAACGAGACGTGTCAGTTGAGGAACCACGACGCCACCATTTTATGAGGTTTAAAGTGTTAAAGTTCTTTACTGCGTTCTCACGGCTTAGTGAAGAAAGAAAAGAGCTTACTGAGGCTCACGGCTTAGCGAGGAGAGGAAAGAGGGTGAAGTAGGAAAGATGTATTTAGTAAGGAATATGAAATTTAGGGAAAAGACTATAGGATATAGAATACTACTACCTCTGAAGGAGTAGGAAGAGACAGTAGGAGCTCGGGGGGCCGGGGTCGCTTACCCGTGTACTTAAGTCGCATACGGATAGCAGCAGGGTATCAGCGTTAGCTTATCGGGCGTATTTAAAAGACTAAAGACTAAGTACTCCTGACTAAGTAATATGCGACTGATTTAAATTGTAGAAAATGTTAGATAAATAAATATCGATTATAATTTTGTTTTACTTTATTTTATTATTTACTAACATGTAGTGCCTGTAGTGTGTGGCTAGAAAATAATAAGAAACTAGATTTTTTTCGGAAAACTAAAGTCTAAACAAGTCTTTCATTTGGTTTTGGCTGAAACTAAGACAGAAGCCGGAAGTCGGTTTCGGCTGAAAATCTAGTTTCCCACGGTCACTACACACATCGTGTCGCATCCGTGAATTTATGCAGAATTTCATAATTGTTCACGTACACTATTTGACGTAAGTACACTAGGCCTGCTATAAATAGGAGCCGTCTTGCAATAATTTTAGCAGGCGCCTCGAAGAAGGCAATAGATGGGTGTTCGCTGAATTGCAGGTTCATGCTAACACTACACTAATAATATTGCGTGCGGTGTGCCGGTCGGCCGGCCCGCCCCTACACGGTCACCGGTTACTCCGACCGGTCCTCGCTCCTGCGAGATACCACGGAGAAACACTATTAACATTTCCGCCGACGCAGCAGCCCGACGCAACTACAGATAGGCGTTCTAACCGTATAACGTGTGAAAACCAACTTTACCTGAGTAAAGTTGTGTCTCACGGATCTAAACTATATCTTACAACTAAAGCGTTGGTACCCAAAGTGGTTTATATCGACCCCCAGGGGTCAACGTAGACCACGTTACAATAAGAAATTTAAAATTTTCGAAGCGAGCACCGCTACCCGCTGTCAGAAACACATTAGAAGTCGATGAATTTGCATAACTTCAACATTAGTTAAGTAGGAGTCTACCCAAATCCGAAAAATATGGCCAATTAGTCTAAGAGGTAAACAAATTTGGGAACCACTGATCTAAAGGAAATATAATGATTTCATGGCGAATAATGCGATATGAATAATTAATATTATGATTTAAAGGGAAAACCAGCAATGGATCGAAAAAGCATACACATGCGTGTGTCGGTTTCAGCCGCCGTGCACTGCGCCTCACCCCGCTACCCGCACCGCTACGGTGAACATAACCTTAGTGGGACCGGATACGTACAGAAGTGCACGTCATTATCCAGCCGAGCGCGCAGAACGTGATCGCCTCCAGGAGGCCCAGCACGTACAGCAGTCCAAACCCTTCGAGCAGCAAACAGTAGCACGCGAAGTATATCGACAGGGTGCAGTTGATGGCGACGCTCATCACGAACAGGAAGAACCACATCCTGTTCCGGACACCGACGCAGTTGTAGATGAAGGGGCAGTGGTGGTCGAAGTACGCGACGCAGCGCTTGCAGATGCGGCAGTGCTTGGCTCTGCGCAAACGACAAGAACCTTCATATAATATATAAATTAATGTTAAAAATATATACGTAAAGATTTTCTATTTAAAGAAAATAAAATTCAGAGATAGGTAAATAATAAAATACATAAGTAATGTTTTTACGACATGGAACTAGATTTCTGATAACTGTTAAAACAACATGTTTTAATTAACACCTATTATTTTACTGAAGTACTGTTAAATTAACACAGTGTAAAAAATGCTGTTCACCTCAAGGGTCGCAGACATCGGCACGTGTGGCACAGTCGTGATAGTATCACGTTCCTTTTCTTCCATTTGTCGTAATAAGGAATTTGTCGGATGGCTCTGTAGTAAGTTTCCGAGTTCTGTGCGATGTAGCCCGGGTCTCTTCTGTTCGCAATGATCCAGCTCAGCCACATGATTGCATTCCAGTAAAGGAAACAATAATGAGAAAGCCGCAATGTGTTCCACGTTAAAGGTATGCATCTAATTATATACATGGGGTATCCCCAGAGAAGTACCGATACTAAAAAGAACAGCAGTGGACCCTTGGAATCGCCGGCTCCCCCGAACAACAGAGCCCACAGCTCGGAGAGCGGCGGCATCCAGTGTGACTTGCGCTTCATTTCTTTTTGCAATAATTTGACGACTTCTAGGTGCCGATGGCTCTGAGCGAGCATCAGTGGAGTTTTACCATTTTTGTCGCGCGGTTCCAACTCAGCCTTCACCTTTAACAGATAAAAATAATTCATCAACTGTAAATTCAATTGTTACAAATATTCAAAGAGTCAGTAGGTAGGGGGGGATCCGGGAGACTTCAACCCTCTTTTACCCTAATATAACGAGTTTCGGCTCAAATTTCCGTACCACCTGTACAGGAAATTGACCAAGGCTTGTATTTCATTTCCAAAAAAATACTTTTCATAATATCAATAAAATGTTAGGTAAAACTGCAGTGATCCGAATCATTTAAAAACAATACAAACTGAATATTTGCCCAAATCCCATGACATAACTAGAATCAAAAATTTTCACTTCGAAATATTTGAATAAAAGAGAAAAAGCACGTTCACCTCATTCGCGCTTGGTTCGGACTAAGGCGTGATGGCGCCCTACGTCCCGAGGATCGTGAAAAGGGAGTTCTTATACTCAATGTAAGCTGAACTGTTGGCGCTAGACTGCAGCGATACGATCCGACGCTGCCATCTGGGCGACGGTCCCTGATTCCCCCCACCGGTTTATCTAAATAAGCAGGAGCTACTGATACCTTTTCACAAAGTAACCTAACGCAGTTCAAGTTCCCCGACAGACAGGCCAGGTGCAGCGGTGTGGAGCCGAAGTTGTCGGTGCAGTGCAGCGGCACCCCGGAGTATATCAGCAGGCGCACCAGGTCCGCGTGGCCCTTGTACGCGGCCCAGTGCAGGGCCGTGTCCCCGTTGATGTCCGAGAGCCTCGTGGCGGCCCCCATGCCCAAGAGGTACGCAGCGGTCGCCGTCTTACCGTACATGCAGGCCGTCATCAGAGGCGTCAAACCTGTGCATTGATTATATGAATATCATTTCATATTATTATGGGTCTCCGCCTTGAAAAGCTGGGATTTGCCATAAACTCCGCGCTTGGCAGGCGTCTTGGAGACCGCGGTAGACTTTGATTGGATATCAGGATAACGCTGCTGTCCACTACCCTGGCGCACCCCTCAGCTGGTTCTCACAGCGTCCACGGGGAGATATCGAATGACGCTATCATTACGCCGGCGCCACGCAGTTTATATGAATATTAAGCACATTTAATTAATCGTGGTTCGCCACCCGACACGTCTCGTTTCCTGCGAGGTCAAAACGTGGGCTACGGATAGCCACTTTGCTTGTAGTAAGTAGAAAGAAATGGTCTTTGCCTACCCCAAATATTCGTTAGTATAGTGATCACCGCCGGTCACGCGGGAGACTAGGGTTCAATTCCCAACCGGAGAGCCAATGAAAAAGGCGTCATTGTATGTATGTTAATTATTCCACCAACTACGGCGGAAAGGTCAACCGCAAATAATTGAAAAGATATCCTGAAGGAAGCTGCCTGCTGAGCTATGGTCATTGACCGCACCGGGAGGGGGTGAGCCGTCCCGTGAGAGAGGGTGGCCTCTGTTGGAGTCTAGTGAAGTGCCGGTACAGTGTTATCTATGGACGCGTGTCGGCTAGTGACGGCGCGGGGCGGTCAGGGTGAACCCTTAGAACCCCTCCTCTGGGGTATCACCGCCGTCCAGGAGCGCTCAACTCATGCTGAGGTTAGATCTTGTGCAGTTTGCATGTATTGCAGCTCAATGGTCAGTGGAAACCTTTAAAGTCCGCGGCGTTCACGGCGACGCCGGACTGCAACAGCACCTGCACGACGGACGCGTGCCCCTTGCGGCACGCCCAGTGAATCGGGCGCGGGCCCTGCGGACACACTCCCGCGGTCACTCAACACGGCCACCGGCGGGCGGCGGGCGGAGCGCGGGTGCCTGGGCGAGCGCAACCCGAGGAATTTGACGAATTTACTAGGGTTTGGGGAAGAGTTCATAAAAACCAAACTAAACATGATAATTCATCAAAAAGCAACGTATTAACTCTCTTATAATTAACTGTTATAAATTGTATTATAAATTTATTGGAGTAAATTCAAATATCGGGAAACAAAATATTTTTTTTGTTAAATTTAGTCGCTCAGATACAAGTGGGCGGTATTTTTGCAACGGCACCGCCCCACTCGGGTCCAAGTGACAGGCAGTGAATGTGTTAAAAACTAGCTTTTGTCCGCGGCTCCACCCGCGTGAATTCCGCTACATAGGAAATACAGAAACATAGATTTATACAAAAAGCCTAAATGCCACTTTTATTTCTACCATAATGGCGGCTGTTAAAACAGGCATCAAGCTGTATCTGCAATTCATCAGAACTGATTTTAATAAAGAAAAAGAAAAAAAAATAAAGAGAAGTTGCTTTGTCCCGGAAAAGTGTACAGTTGCATGGGGAAAAGATGAACAATGTGTGCACCTGCGTGCCCAGGCAGGAGAGGTCGAGCGGCGCGCCGCGCTCCGCCAGGTAGCGGGTGAGCGGCGCGCTGCCGTCCAGCGCGGCCCAGTGCGCCGGCGTGTACCCGTGCGGGTCGCGCGCGCGCAGCGCCTCCGCGCCCAGCCGCTCCACCAGCCGCTCGATCTCTGACACTTCTCTGTTAATAGACCGGTAAATTATATTCATTAGCCTGTTGAAATTCATCGCTGAACTGTAAAATTAAACTATACGTACGTATACGCGCGGGTACTTCGTCTTATGCAGTGGGGCCTTCAGCCCAGGAGTGTCGGCACCGAAAATATTGAGTCTCGAAGATTTTTTCGTACTTTTCAGACTCGAGACTGCTACCTCCAGTCTTAGGAATAACAAGACTTGAGACTTACAATACTTACAGAATACTTCTCATTTTTTTTTAAAAGAAGCAGGATCCAGGATTTTTTCAAACTATATTCAACGATAAAATTAGATTATCATTAAAAATATTCTATGAAAAATTAAATAAATCTACAACAGGGAGGTGCAGCTTGGCGTCATACGCGCAGCTCCCGCGGTCTGCACGACGACCAGCGGCGTTTGGAGACCGGTCGGGGTCTACCGTATTGCGTGCCCTCCGAAGCGTCTTCATACTTCGAGGGGGTCAGTTTTGAACTACACGTTAGATTGGCTACCGCACAGAGGAGCTGCCCGCACGCCCGGGGCTGTGTCGCGTAAGTCTGTCTGTCAGGTTAATTTTTATTTAGCTGTAGTGTTTCTTGTAATTACAAAGAGTTTGTACAAAAAAATAATACCCTCGTATCAAGAGACTCCAGTGTCAAAACTCTAGATAAAACGTGAAAAAGTTAGGAATACAATTCAGGGAAAAATTTTATGTGCTACAGAGTACAGTAGTGCTCCGAATGTATCCGGGATGCTACCGGCGGAGTTAGCCGGCGGCGGCGGCGCTTCGTCGTTGTGGCGTGCTGGAACAATCTGACTCGACCATCTCAATGCGACCCTCTCACCGAATACCGGCGACATCTTTTAGGCCCGTTAGCAGGAGGTGGGCTTTGGGGATCGATTAGCCACCCCCAAACTTTCGAGTAATATGGTAGTTATTTTGCAAGTCGTTACGTGTCACTGGTGAGTGAGAACGGATCAGGGACTCCTCTAGCGTTGCGGCGATGATTGATGGTGATCAAGCTACCTGCCTATGTACATTGGTGGTGTAGTGGTTATAGATGACTCACTATTGAAAGGTCGCACGTCTGATCCCGGTCCCGTCCGTTATTTCCAATACAAGTACAGTCTACATTGTCAACATATGAGAAAAACATATGTAATCAACGGAGAAGGAAACTTCGTGAGGAAAGCTGCATGGCTGCGTGGGTGTGTGGAGTCTACCAACCCGCACTAGGCCAACACGGTAGACTACGCCCCCCCCCCCTTAATAAGGGAAGGTCTGTACCCTTGTAGAGGGGATGAATGTCGACTGGGGACGGAGCTACCTTCAAACTCGTTTGACCCGTACAAAGAATAAAATAAAACAGAACCCAGATCGAACAGCTTCAAATATCAGCTGGTGGAGGTCCGAGTGGGGGGTGAGGCTGGTGGCGGCGCGCGGTGGCGCCGCGGGCGCGTCGGGCGAGCTGGGCGAGCAGGGCGGCAGCGCCTCCTCCGCCGCCATGGAGCAGGGCGGCGGCTGCGGCAGCGCCCACACGCCGCGCGCCGCCCCCGGCCGCGGGTACACCTGCGGGCAGGCGGCGCGCAGCGCCCCACGTGGTCATACTGTCTCGCACGGCGGTACGAGTACAGACACTCCTTGAAAATATTTAACGTAGCATCCACACTATAGTGTGGATTTTTTTTTCTCGAGACCCATTTTTACCCGCCCCGCTTATAAGCGGGGCAGGTAAAAATGGGTCTCGAGAAAAAAGTTGTCTGTCCGTTCGCGGGCCGGGCGTTACCTATTTGAATGTAATTGTCATTATAAACTATAAATTATCGCGATTTTGTCAAATTTCATCAAAATATATTTCAAACGCACAATTTTGCACAAATTTTGTCCACTTCGCATATCAGTTTGACTAGCCGCCTAAAATGTGTTAAAAGAGTATGACCTCATAAAGACCTATACAAAGGTATAGGGAGGTTATTTCATAATCCAGGCTACAATTCTTGGCATCTTATCTTTGTTCATCACGACTGTACCCGTAGGTATCATGAACTACCTAGTTCACAGAAATCATGCCACTATCCACCAACAGACATTTAAAAAACCGACAGTATTCCGCCCAGAACCTTCGATTCGCCTTGAATCTTCTAGAAAACTAACATAAATTGTGTACGCAGCCAGTAAGGTGACAGGAGCGCCATCGAACACGAAGATAAATCGCTGGTAAGACTAAGCGGACCCTTTGCTTAAGCTGATGATGTAGCGGTGAAGCTATATCATTAATAATCACATGATAACAATGCGCTTGATTTGGCGGAAACTGAGAACAGAGATATTTTACTGATTCTGGCTCCGAGACAGCTATTACACTTACTAACTGGTGGTGGGATAATACCAATTTTGAAATTAATCTAATTTTTCATAAACATCATTCCAGATATGTGTCTATAATATTATACTCGTTTTGTGGTATTATTAATGGACTCTCGTGCTTTGCACATTAAACCAGAGGTAATTCAGTAAAGCAAATATATCTCCTCACTTTTCCCGCTCATAACATAGTAGTAATATTTACTGTAAGCTACGGCCACTGGATGTAGGTGTTAACAAAGCCTTAGAAGTTTCTGCAATGACAGTTTTAAGGAATATATGAAAAAGAACACCATACAAAAGTCTGATCGTTCAAATTTATAAAGTTTTGAACCCTACTTTGTAAAAGCTTTCGCATCAAGCACAATCAAAAAGGCCGTTTGATAATGTGACATATGGCCTTTTAATAAGAATGTTCTGTGCCTAGAAGCATTGGCACCATCTAGACCCTTAGTTCCCAAAGTGGTCCAGGTGGATCCCCAGGTGTCCACGGGAGACGCGACGGGGATCTACGTTGGCGTACGCAAATTTCCATAGTTAGATCTAATCTTCACATTTTTTGTCGAGTTT
>WUAW01024949.1:19744-31809 GCA_017165845.1 Thaumetopoea pityocampa
TCATTGGAAAATCTCTACTGGAGGAACGCCAAGAAAGTAGCAGTCAGTAGTTGGTAACCCATCAGATAGTACAGAAGACAACAGCAGTAGAGAGGTCAACGGTAACAGCTAATAATGAATTCAGATCCGATATAGAAAACATATTGGAAATTCTTACGCCAACCGTGTAGCGAAGAGTGGCAACGAAGAGACAAGTATATTTTAGATTAAGATGTCTAAGTGACGAAATGGTTGCTGGCCCTTCAAAAATAGATTAAAAAAAATGATATTGAGACATCCTGAACAGGGCAAAGTTTCCAAATAATCATGCAATTCCCGACATTCCCTTCACTACTAAACGCTATAAATGTACATACCTATATAATGCATAATTAAATATACCCAGCATCTTCTCAGAATTTACTTAAAAATACAAACTTGTTACGACGTAATCTCCCATAACCCTAACATTAATCAAAACACATAAGTACTAGCCATGGGTTTGAGATATTTATCTCACGCAAATCTACAGACAAGCGTACCTAGGGCACAATCTAGAGCCCTGCTGCGCTATGCGTGATCACCGGCGATTTTAGTTTTATACTTAGCTTTACTGCCGAACATTGGTATTATAAGCGGCTGCGACAATTGTGTATTTATTGTGAGGTAACTGCAATCTGACCCCCATAACTTAATTTGGAATGTTTCTCTGGAAATAAAGAACACTATCTGTGGAAAGAGTTGGTCTGGACACCAAAATTGTATCGGGGCCATTGCACCAACCAGTCGTAGTTTTAATAGAGAAATCTTGCACCAATTAACTGATTAGTAGGTATCATACTCAGTTAACTATAACTTACATGCAATAGCAAGAACTAATTTATTACCGCATATCGTCATGCTCTAAGACGGTGTCGCAGGCCACAGCTCACAGTGTTTTGTTTAATTCGACGAATGCGTTACAAAATACGGGTCCGTTATTGCTGCTGCGTATATTATGAGTAGGACAGTAAGTCATAGTGTCTACTGTATATTAATAAATATTCACTATTCGATCATATACCCACGTGGTAAATAACTTTCAAATATAACTAAATTAAAATGCTTTTCGTATGCTTCCTTTCCTTGAACTATATTTACCTAATGATCTAGTATAACTAGAGGGATGTCTTTAGGTAGATCTACGATTACGTCATAAGTCATCTAATTAATAAGTGGGTACTCACTTGATTGTACATTCGACTTTCACGCACCAGTGAAACTAGCTGGGTGCTATTTTCAGGTCTTGCCTTCCGTGACTGTTCGACATTCATCCACGTACAATGAATTATAAGAATAGGAGCATTCCCACCTTGCTACTCACGGCGAGGCCGGCGGCCCCCGCCACAGCAGCACCTTCGCCGTCCGCCACGGCCGTCCCCGGCACTGCACTGCTCTGTAACACTCCGCCCTACCCCAGTCAGTTTGCTAAACATTTAACAACCACTCAACACACGACTACTAGATCGACAAGGGATTGCGTGATACCCGACACTAAGACTCTATTGATTCACGCGATCCTGCGCATGCGCGGTCCTACTGTTCGCTTGCTGTACTGCAGTCCTTGGGTTGGCTGTACACTGGCTACTATAGCGTCAGCAACTAGTTACTAGAGATGGTCCGTCGACGCGTTTTTCGCTAACGAAACTAGACCGTCTATTGTTGTCCGTCGATTAGTCCATTAATGAGAATTCGTCAACTAATTAACGTGCTCATCTCTTTAGATTGACGTCGTTGTGAGCAGTTGTGAGCGTCTATCTAGACCATTAATACCCAAAGTGATCTATATCGACCCCCAGGGGTCGACGATGACGTGCAAGGGGTCCACGCCAACTGTCAAAAACATTTGAAGTAAATAAATTTACAAAAAATTCATATTAACTACGCTTTGGGGGTTTACCCAAAAGTGAAAAACATTATAAGTAGACCACTTATGTTTTTAAGAAAAAAAGTGTTTGAGGACCTCTGATGTAGACGTTGCGAATAGTTGCGACCCGGTATATGCGGGTTGCCTCACCGGTGGTCGGCGTTGAGTCGCGACGCGTGAAAATTCAAATTAGCTTAGCGTCGAATAGCCCACAAACTTATTTTAACGGATAATAAACGATCGACCCAGAGTTGTATTCCTCGGCTATGTTTATGAGTCGACGCCGACGCCGCCTTGCACGTTGATACTCTTTTACTTCCTCGGTGGTTGATACGGACGTCGCGTCGCGACTATCCGTTTAACCGTCTACGATTCAACTAGTCCAGAGGACCTCAAACTTTTTGTCTTATAGATTACTTGTAATGTTTTTCACTTTTGGGTAGACCCCCAAAGCGTAGTTAATATGAAATTTTTTGTAAATTTATTAACTTTAAATGTGTTTTTGACAGATTGAGTGGATCCCTTGCACGTTATCGTCGACCCTTGAGGGCCGACATAGACCTCTTTGAGTATCAATGAACTGGTCCATTAAATAACGTAAGCTCGACGCGTTGATTGGACGTCGACGGTTGATTTATCTAGTCCGTTCATTCAACGCTCATCGCTACTAGTTAGGTAAATTTGTATCGATTCCACTTATGAACTATAATAAAAATTGAACAGCAAACAACTAGAGTAGTTAGTTGCCAGACTGTATACGGATGAATTTGTCGCTATATGTAAATTATCAAAAAAATGTATAAAATTAAAATAGTTAAAATAATTTGTTTATTATATCAATCTTGATACTTCTGCCTGTCGTTATTGATTTTAACTTTTACTGCAAGGTTCTTCATAATCACAGATGTCAGTTGTTGGACGATTGCCGTCTGAACCACTGCTAATGGAGGAAGACCAAATGCCCCATTTACTAGTATTGCGGCGAGAAATTTTTTTTTACCCGATTATTCGAACAGTAATATACTGCTTACTTGAAAAATTGTTCGAAGAAATTTTACTCGTCAAAGTAATTAGTCTGGCTGGAGCAAGTGTCAATAAAACAAAATCTTTCAAAATATTTTTATAAATATAAAAAATAATCTATAATATAATAAATAAATAATTCCGGAACAATTGTTTGTTATTTATTAAATATTTTTATTTACTATTCACGAACTTGAAATATAAACAAATTTATAATCGAGTGAAATGACATGTCCGAACGCGTTCAGAAATATCGTTCCTAAAGTTCCCTCTTCTGTCGTGACCTTTACGATCCGTAGCACTCGCGAGTAAATTTTTTAAATATGATCGACCTTATAACGAGTATCTATTATTCGAATTTACTTAACAGCTTCTACTCGAGTAACTTGAAAAAACTGTTTGAATAACCCATCGCTGTCATTTACTGTTCGTCAGCGTAATAATTGTAAATGCAGGGGATATAGCTATCTGATATCATCAACGTTATGTATACTATTATAATATTGTTAAATGTCAAATTTTCAAAAATTAAAGATATTTAAAATGAAACTACTCAGATCGACTAATTAAGGGCTTCTGAAACCAAATCCATCAATGTTTGTTTGTTCAGACTTCAGGCAAAAACCAGCGAGTAGATTTTGATTAAACTATTACAGTATTAAACGTACTATCTGAATAGTACGTTTAAAACTGTCTTTAAGTCTGAACTTAAAGACTGCGGCATGTTTCATCAATATCGGTCCAGTAGAATTAAAGATATAGCTTGAACCCTGTAGTAGTAGTTTAGTAGCCGCCGTTAAAGTACGAGAGGTCAAGTAAAAGTGATTCTTATGCTTTTTATATAAATCTATAATCGTCGGGATTTCCCATGTGGCGGAAAACCGACATTCACGCGGGCGAAGCCGCGGGCAAAAGCTAGTACATAATAATCCCGGTCTTATTACGAAGCATATAGATATATTAGCACAATTTTTTAAATACCCGTTCGTACTCGGTTCGTATTTCAATGGGCGTAATATTTAATTAGAAATCATTAGATTTGTTCTCAAATATTATTATATATTTTTTACTTCACGCCTATTATCCCGAGTAGGGTAGGCAAAGTTGTACGTTGTGTGATACCCACATTTCGCCGAGGGATTTGTTGGCGACAAACATCTTCGGTTACAAATTTAATTTTTTATGGTAACTTTCTTCACGAAACAACTACTTGTTTCGATGATTACTACTAATCATACAATTTATAATAAGATTTTTTGACAATCCATAAGTGCATAATCTATCGATGATACCGTGGATCAAACACACGTTCTCAAAAATGGGAAGCGAGCTCTTGACAACTCGGTGTTTCACAGTAATATCGCGATATATTTATAGTCATAGTTAAGCGATCCCGGCCCCTCGAACCGTTTCTTCTTACTCCTTCCAAGATGTAGTACCCTATAGTCTTTTTTCCAAATTCTATATTCCTTGTTCAATACACCTTTCCTACCTCACCCTCTTTCCTTTCCTCTGCACTAAGCCGTGAGAACGCAATGAGGAACTTTAACACTTTGAACCTAATTAACCATTTAATAAAAGGGCGTCGTGGTTCGTCAACCGACACGTCTCGTTGCCTACGGGGGCGAAGTGGGCTACGGATAGCTATTTTGCTACATTAAAAGAGCGTAGCAAGTGGGAAAAAGCGGTCTCTGCCTACCCCAATTCTTCGGTAGTATAGTAGTCAGTATCCCCGCTTGACAAGCGGGAGACCGGGGTTCGATCCCCGCCGGAGAGCCAGGGAAAGGCCTGACTGTATGTATGTATATTAACAGTATTGCGATTAGGGACATTTCGGATAAAATCAGATCCGAAGTATGTTTGTTGAACTGACAAACCAGTTGGTAATAGAATAATTTTTTTGAGACATCTTGGAGCTGTTTAATGTTAAATCTAAAGAACAGACAACATTAAATATTTATTTCAATTGATAATATTGGTTTCGTATGGGGCTTAAATTTTGTCTGCAGTGCTGCAGCCAATTGTTTGTTTTCCAGTTGCATGAAATGCTTGTCAACCAGCTCCTCCAGCCAACAGCTTAATAGCATGCGCAGGATTCAATCAGCATCAATATGCGCATAGAGTTAACTTGTTTGCTGCAAATGGTTGTTCTAGACAACTATGCCCTTTAACCAGCAGTTCTTGCATTCACCAAGACAGCTCCTGCATATTGACAAAATTCTGCAAATATTAGATCTTTAAATCCTGGTCTTATTGCATGTGGAATTAATAAATAATACTGACAAATTGTGATGAGCCTGTCAAACACATCAATATTTTAACAATGAATTTAAAATAATCCCAGACAGTAACCAGTACAGCAGTGAACAAAAGTGGTTTAAGAATCATTTAACTGGTGGCAGAAAAACTCAGTAGAATTTTAAATTGATGTGACAAAAAAAAAACAAATTGTAAAATTGTGAAAATGAACTTTAATTCAGCAAATTTTATACTAAATGTATAAATATGATATAATCTAGATTTCGTTTCACTACCTAAATAGACATCATGTTACAAAAGTGTACAACTAACTCTAATAGCTGATTAAACATCTCAATGTGGCTTATCAATTAGTAAGATCTTGTAAAAGCACTTTTTAATATGGATTTATTTATACTTAAACAATAGATTAAATAATGAAAACATTATAGCTTACAACTCATGTTGAACTTTCAAACAACAATCATATTCAATACAAATCTTAAACTTCTAGTAAACTTGAAATATTTAACGAAACTGAATAAATTATTATTCATAAACAAACTTAACAATGTTGATAGCTCAAAGTAGTGTAATATTTTCAACAAGAGTGCGCAGCACCTGCCCACCAGGTTTGAACTCTTAACTTCCGTGTCCAGTGATGCCAACCAACAATAAGGGATTGCTTAATCTATTTATTACTGTATTGATAATGTAAAGTTAAGGTCTTTAATTTCAACATTATCTCTTCTGAGTTTTAAAACTAACAGAGAGAGGTTGGCCATGAAGTATGTAGCCATTCAGCGCCTGTATTGCCATAGCAGCTTGGTCATAGTTCCTCATAGTAACAAAGCCAAACCCTTTACTCTTATTAGTCTGATGATCTTTAATAATCTTAACTGATACAATAGCACCATATGGACCAAATAATTGCCACAGAGTCAACTCTTCCACTTCTGGGGCAATATTATAAATATAAATAGACCATGTATTTGGAGAATTATGATCTCCTATAGAATTCATTTGATTTAACCAATAAGACCTCACAAGAGGGCTTTTAGAGAAGTTATTATTATTGTTTTTATGTTTATTAGGATTACTTTTATTGGCATACTTAACTGTTAAGGGGTGAAGGAAACCAGGGGGTGTTGTGCCATTTATATTCTGAATGGCTCTTTCTGCTTCAAACTGATGCTCGTATAAAACAAACGCTATACCTGCAGCTATGCGAGAATTAACTATTTTACCGAACTGTGCGAATAGTCCATGTAAATCCTGCAAGGTCAGTTCATTGGGCAGGTTACATACATAAAGATTCCAGTCGGCTTCTGGTTTCGTAGGCGGTTTTAGTTCCGGATTGAGGAGGGCGTGGGACACTTTTAAAGTCTTATTTTGCATTAGGAGGCCGTTAAAAGCCTTACGTGCCTTGACTGCATCCTCGGGACAACTGTACTCGACGAAGCCATAGCCTCGGTTCGCTATCAATTTACAACTTTCCAGTTTACCCATTGTAGAGAATAGTGAAAACATCATATCCTGCGTCATAACTTCAGGAATGTAATTGACGATAAGTTTTGTGGGTGATTCGTCGGGCCCAAATTCATTAATTCCATGACAATTACCGTCTTGACACGATTCCGACATTTTTTAATTGTTGTCGGTGAATGACATTTCACGATAGTGTTGCGTGTTCCTTTGCCTTCGTTCAGAAACTGCTATGGACGTCGTGTTCCTTATTTCGTTAAAAGAAATTATCAAAATACTTATACTAGAATCTTATTGCTGCTTAACTATCAAAATTAGCTAATGGTAAAATAATTTATTGGCGCCAAAAATGTGAAGAAACTGAACCAGTTTTACGTTCTTTAATGTGATAAAATAAAAAAAAGTTCAATCAGCAAACTGCAAAATTCAGGTGAAAAGTTATAATGTAAAAGCATATAAACAAATATAAATTTAAAATTAGCCACATGAGACAGAAGCTGATTTACCTATGTATTTATAGAATATTATGTATAAAATATATTTGAATTTTAAGAACATACCATGACTTTTTAATGTCGAACATAAGTGTTGTCATAAAATTCACATATAGTGCTCCAAGAGAATATTCGATAAAGGTCATTTCATATGTAACAGAAAACAAGAAAAATGTGATATTTTTATATTCACAATCCGCCTAGTTCAGTTATGTTCTTCAAGATAGGCGATAACACTCTTTTGAAGATTTAAAGACTCTCGTTCTTTAGCCATAATTATAAATTATTTTCGAGAGTGATCACGGATCATTTCGAACTCTCTATGTAGTCTGTGCTCAGGATTGGAACATTGTTCTGTGATTGGGACTTCCAACCACAGATCATCAAATAACCTCCCGAACAAGTCGGTTTGCGAAAAGGCTTTAATACCATAGACTGAGACATGCGCTGAGGTAGATTATACAGAAGAGTAAAATCTGACTATGAGAAAACCTTCGATTCGGTGGAAATATGGGCGCAGTGAAGTGTTTGTTGAAGAGTTTATTGAAAGAAGAATTTATTGAAGAGTTTGTACGAAAAAGCCACCGTATCAGTTTGTATACAGAATCAGAGTTCAAAACCAATCCTATTGTAGCGTGGCGTAAGACTGGGCACTGGTACCTCTCCAGAGTTGTTTACAGCAGTGCTGAAAGATGTCTGTTGGAATCTTCTGGACTGTAACGAACTACGAGAGATTTTTCGTTTTTATCATAGATGTTATAGACAAGACATTTTTCTTAATCGATAACTTTTCTACTAATATTAATAAATGCGAATAATAAAATAACTACCGAGTAAGTATTAGTTATCTGTACTATTATAAAATTACTTAATGTCAAATTTTCAAAAATCAAAGATATTTAAAAACAAACTACTCAGATCGATTAATGAAAGGTTTCTGAAACCAAATTCGTCGGTTCGTTTGTTTGTTCGGGCTTCACGCAAAAACCAGCAGGTAGATCTTGATTAAACTGTTACAGTCTTAAAGGTACTATTCCGACTTAAATAATGCGGGATAGTTCATCAAAATCGGTCAGTAGAATTGAAAATACAGCTCGATCCCTATTTTAGTAGCCATCGTTAAGGTACGAGAGGTCAAGTAAAAGTGGTTCTAAGGCTTTTTATATAAATCCTTAGTTCCCAAAGTGGTTCAGGTGGACTCTCAGGGGTCCACAGGAGACTCGACGGGGGTCTACGTTGGCGTACGCAAATTTCCATATTTAGATATAATCTTCACATTTTTTACATACAGCTTGATCCGTTTTAGTAGCCGTCGTACCTTTACTTGACCTTTCGTACTAAAGTACGAAAGGTCAAGTATTTTATATATATAGTGGTTATAAAGTGGTTTATAGTTTTTATATAAATCTATGATTATATTGGAATTTCCCATGTAGCGGAATACCGACATTCACGCGAGCGGAGCCGCGGGCAAAAGCTAGTTTAGCATAAATATGTACATATACTCACGGTTCACGCTTGTATCTCGCGGAGGTATGGTGAGAGTGATTGCCATTAGCTATGATTAGGGCTGTCACCTTTTTAAGGGTGAATGGATTCAAGATCAATGAATTAATGTTGTAAATGTAGGTACGGGTATAGAAGTATTAATAACCGATAAACCATAACCACAGATACCATCGAAACTATAGAGTTCACTGAATACTGAGGGCACTGATTTTTTATCATTCAGCATCAACTACACAACACTCGAAGTTTATATCAGTCAGCGCCCAACGGTCGTTTGGTGTGCGATTGAGAGGTTGCGACCGGGAGAGTTGTGGCTACGTACTGTGGGTACTGAACCGCATTAAAAAAATAGGAAAAACCCAAAGGAACGAACGAAAAATCGAAAAAAAATGTTTTAGGTGATACGAAGTCCACCGGGTCAGCTAGTATACTATAAATAGAGCTGAAAATTATTATTAATAAAAATGGGGCGTTTGGCACACAAGGGTTAACGCGGTATTGGGGTGAAGGTGAATTGTTTGCGTACGCGACCGGGCGTACGGCGCGAGCACGTTTCCGCCGTGCAGGACGAAGGGATCCTCTACATCAGCCCGTAACGGCCCACTGCTGGGCATGGGCCCCTTCTCAAAAGGGAGAGATTTGCCATAATGTCTACGCCTGGCAGGTATCTTAGAGGCCGCAGTAAATTTAGATTGAATAACAGGATAACGCCGCTGACCACTAGTCTCGGTTTCTTTTCCTTCAGCCGGTTCTCACAGCAGCCACCGGGAGCGTTGGAGTGACGCTGTCATTATGCCGGCGCCACACAGCGGAGGGGGGGGGGGGAGGTCGTTATGAATTAATTCAATAATTAGACCGTTTCACGTTTGCACCTTTAGCTATATATTTCATTCAATAAATATGACACTAATTACATTTGAGAATTATATATATTATTTAGAGAATCACAGAAGAAGTTGGTTGCATTACATTCGTATTGCACGGTAAGTACATAATTCATTTGTAATAAATATTTTAATAAAGCATCACTAGAAAGATTATAACTAGAAGCGTCTACAGTCATGTCTCGTCCAGATCTTTTGATACAGACTTATAATAAATAGTTTCTAAATGAGCTTGGTTGGAATTTAAGAAAATTTCAATGATACAATAGATTTAATGCTCATATACATTCAGGTACAAGCTTAACTTACCGATTAAATTTTGAAATGATTCACATTATGGAATGCAGTATGAATGCGGTCGAACTCAAACTTAACCAAGACATTAAAATTGTCAAAAATAATTACGTAGAGGCCCGTTCAAGATTTTCGAAATATTCATGGACTAACTAAATAAAGGGACTGCCAATCTCTCTAATAAAATACCTACGTACTCCAATTATAGTTCAAAGTTAATTTTGGTTTACTACAAAATCACTATTAATGAGACAAAAAAAAATCATTTTGCATACGTTACACTCGTTTGTAGTAATACGAACAGATGGCGTTGTCCGTCACAGTAAAATCCAACATGTGACGTCATCTCCGATATGCACATAGGTACTGTTAAATTACGCCCGCGAGACTTGAACAATTTAAATCGGTAAACGTTATAACTCGATGATAATTATAAACGGAACATTCGGGCGACAGATGTTCGACACAGAGAACAGGCTACTCTTGGATAACCAGCCCGCAATAATGAAAACCAGTTTAAAGTTACTAGCACACTGTGATTGCGCTTTACTTTTGATAAGTTTTTGAGCCTTTTCTGAGTTACAATTTTCAGTATTATATAATTAGTCCATGACGTATTATTAAAAGATCTACTAAAAATATGTTTATTTTCTATTAAACAGACATTCAAATTCCGCACCAGCAATTTGCCTGTCCGTTATCATTTGTCTTAAAAATAATTAAATCTTAATGGGCTACTTAAAAATAAATACCAACAATAAAAGCATCGGATATTGGCGAAGTTGTGCAATGTCAGTTGACAACGCCAAAGCGACTGAACGCATTTTTTTAAATCGTACATTACACACATGTACATACATGTATTATACATGTACTCTGGAATGAGGTACTTTGATTAAAACACTGTGTGGTCAAGTCGCAGGCAACAATTGCTGAAATATGAACCAACTCAATATTAAGTTCCATAAAATATTCGTGGAAAGGCGCCATACGAATTAAAATAGTATTTTTATAAATTAATAAAATATACCAAATTTCAACGAGTCAGTAGATAATAAAATATTAAAATAAAGAAAAACGCACGTACAAATTATAATCACATATAAAAATACCATCAGGTACAATGGCTCGTTACGTCCGCTCGGAGCGGAACCGTATCGCGTTCAGATTGACTGATAAATAGAATAGTATGTTCATATAACCACCGGTTACTGACTGAGAGATATAGGATACGTCAAACAACTGTTGGGACACCTTAATTAGTGCTAATATTTAGTTACCACTTCGAAAAAGCGATGTCTATATAATTCTTTGGTTTCCAATAAATGTCGAATACTAAATACACAGAATTATTGAAGTGCACGCATACACTGAGATTGTCATTAAGCTAACACCTAACATTAAGCTAAATACATCTGACGAAGCAATGCCCGTCCTCTAAAGATCATTATTGTCATAATTAGTCAAAAACGATACAGTCAACATTTGTTTAGCTCATAATACGAGTGTCAATTCTGATGTAACATAGACTAAATTTCGGCTCACCTCTCTTTTTCTAATGCCAAACACCAAAACGAGATAGCAAACAAAAAATGTTGCATTTTTAAATGTCTTTAATCGGCATGTTCCAAGGCCACGTCTAAATTTGTATGTAGAATTAAATTGAGGTGTCTAAACAGACAGTGACAAAATTGTTGCTACCTCGTTTTGGCGTTCAGCATTAGAAAAATACAGGGAGTCTAAATTTAGCTATGTTGTGTTACGGCAGAATTTACACCAATATTTATTACATTTAGTAAAGTTGCTTGTCAAAATTTAAAAAAATATATTTTTCACATTGGCAAAAGTGCCAAATAGAAAGCCTGTAAACCCGAATATCGTTATCAATACGTCCTTCCATAACTTCCAGTTGTATACTCCGAGCTGGTCTGGCCAGAAGGTCATTATTTCGATGATCGGTGGGATGACGAGAGCCAATGCGGAACTGCTGAATGCTCCCACCAGAGAAATTATTCCACTCAGATTTGGAATGAGGGCGGCCGCCAGGACTGGAACAAGTGATGTAAACAATCAGATAAGAGCGCACCGCAGCGACCGGCGCGGCGCCGGCGCGCTTCCCACGGGCCGCAGCCGCGGAACAATGTTTGACAAAACTGATAGGTGGCGACCGTCGACTGTGGCCGTTTATAACGCAACTAGGTGTCTGGTTATAACGCAACTAGGTGTCTGGTTATAACGCAACTAGGTGTCTGG
>WUAW01024977.1:367-14311 GCA_017165845.1 Thaumetopoea pityocampa
CAAAATCTCAATATTTCACCAATCACTCTCAAAAAGTCTCTCAAAAAGTCTCCGTAATGGATTGGGCAAGGGTCTGTTATTGTAGCTTCAAAGTGCTTGATAAATATATTAATGGCTGGTACTACTTTACTGGCCTCTTACGGAACAAGCACGGTAACCAGAAGTGGCAGTGTTCTACTAACCATTTGAGCCAGGAAACTCCATAAGGCTTTACATTTACGAGAATTAAGATATATTTAATTCTATAGGAATGTATTTGTAGTGAGATAGGAAATTATTAAATGTAAAATAAAGTTGAAATGTGTGCTCGGCTGGAATGAAAGCTGCCTTCAGCAGAAGCACCCACCTCTCCTAGTGACAGCACAATGTCAGATTTATTACTCATGGAATAAAACAGTCAAGGAACGTTTACATAATACTTTTATAAATAACGAGTCAAACACAGATATCTAAGCTTTATGTATTACTAGGTTCTGCCCGCGGCTCCGCTAACGAATTCGCGTTGTCGCTTTGCCGCTACGTGGGAAATACCGACACAATCATACATTTTATATATTGTATTAAGAAAATTACGCGGTGGTATAATAAAATAACCAAATCGAGGGCGTGATGCATAAGAAGGTATTATACAAAAAGTAGCAAGACATCGAATCTCTCAAAGACAGAGACTTGTAAAGCTTCTAAGCGTTATTGTAAATAAGCTGTAGCCAAAGCTTAACGGAAGTTTATCTCCATTATACAATGAGCTTTTGCCCTTCCGCGGTTGAAAAAGCTCGTTTATTGGCTGGTGCGCACCCAGCACCTAACTGACCATATTCTCATCTAACTGACCTGTTTCACGGCATCCTAGCCCAGTGGGGACGAATATGGAGAGACGATGGTGATGAAACTTGTATTAATTACTAACTTTAAAGATCTACCAATTACATAAATAAGTTCAAATGTGCCGAATTCGGTCTCACGACATGTAAATGTAAGGTGAAACGCAAATTCCCATTATTATATCTATACAAAGAGTTTAGTAATTAAAAAAAAATATTAAGTTCAGTTGCATTGTATAATATTAAATACAAAATTGGATTATCTCGTGAAATATTACTGAAGCATTGTCATGATATATCAAATGGATGCTATAAAGATCAGTATGTAGATTTAATTAAATTGAAAAATTTAATTATATCTTTTCAGGCCAAATTCATGAAAATAATTTGAGTTTTTGAACTATTTCCGTTGTATTCCTAGTAAAATAACTACTTAATATTCTACTTAACTTTCGCAGACCATTTCTGATAATTTCATCCAAGTCTCACTAATAACTAACTAAATTAATGTAATCTAATAAGCCCCGTGCATATTGACGGACATTGTAGCACTCTGACACTTTAAGACTGTGGTGACCTATTTCATTAGATAGTTCCACACATCATCGACAGATAGATAGAATGCTAAATCGCGATGAAAAACATTAATGACAACGTAGCATATATACAAAGTCCCCACGTCAACCGATAATGCGATAGCAGGCCCTCTTCTGATACTGCCACTGCTGCCATAAGCTAAAAGTTAATAAATAAAAACTGATATATAATAAGGAAGAATAAGCGAGTAATTTTATACGGTGATCACCAAGTCTTAGGAAGTTCCAAAACTTTTTTCATCTGAATCCATCTTTTCGGACGGGACAGACTGAAACTTAAAAAACTGAATTGAATACAAATGATTGGGGATAAAGTTTAATTTACTGATGCCCAACGGACGCCTTCTATTTGAATTTATATTCAATAAATTATTTGCTGTGTGGCACCGGAATAATAATATAATAACAGCGTCACTCCATCGCTTCCCGTGGATGAGTACCAACTAAGGTATACCAGGAAAATAGACAGCAGCGATATGTAATATACAGCGATCCCAAAGACGCCTGCTAAGCGTGGAGATTATGGCAACTCCCCCCTAGATTATAGCAACTCTCCCCTAGATTATGGCAACTCCCCCTAGAATATGGTAACTCCCCCCTAGATTATGGCAACTCCCCCCTAGATAATAGCAACTCCCCCCTTTTAAGGAGGGGACCCACGTCCAGCAGTGGGCTTACGCGGGCTGGCGATGATGATAATGAAATTAGTTGATTTATCAGTTATCGTAGATTTTGAAGCAATTACCCACATACAATATTTAACCTGAAATTTTAAAACGTGAATAAAAAATAAACGTACAGTGGGTTATCATCCCTACCTGGTTGATGTTCCGACCATCCGTACTAAACGTTTTGCTTCTTCGTTCTTAACGCGTACGGCCAAGCACTGGAATAGTCTGCCGGCGTCAGTGTTTCCCTCCGATTACATTGTGGACGTGTTCAAGAAAAGAGTGAACAGGTTTCTACTAGGCTAGTGCGCTCTACCACCTAAGGTTGCATCGCCACTTACCATCAGGTGGGACTGTAGTCAAGTGCTAGCTTATTATAATTAAAAAAAAAAACGTGAATTTTTTTTAACTACTTACCCCAATGAATTAATCAAGATAGTAAATTGATATTATGTTATATTGGAAGAAAGAAAAAGAAAAAGCAAAGTAGGTCAAATATCAAATTATATATTTTCCGCGCTACCATGAATGCCTTACCCACCCCTTCTGACGTTCCAAGAGTTTCTGTAGGTATATTAAATAATAGATATTTACTTCTTTTTAATAATCCTAAGTACAGGAAAAAAACGAAAATTAATTAGGAAATTATGCCAACCATTAGGTACCTAAATAGTACGCAGCCGGTTGATGTTTTTAGATATGAAAATAAACGAAAATCTCAATAGAATAAGAAAATTATTTAAAACTAGCTTTTGCACGTGGTTCCGCTCGCGCAAATGTTGATTTTCCGCTACATGGAAAATCTCTAAACAATCCTAGATTATATAAAAAGCTTTGGAACCACTATTAATTGACCTCTCGTATCTTCAATTCTACTGCACCAATTTTGATGAAACATGCCGCAGTATTTAAGTCGAAATAGTACTTTTAAGACTATAATAGTTTGATCAAAGTTTACCCGCTGGCTTTTGCGTGTAGCTCGAACAAAAAAAAACATCGACGGATTTGGTATCAAAAGCCCTTAACTAGTCGATCTGAGTAGTTTGTTATTAAATATCTTTGATTTTTGAAAAGTTGACAATATAATAGTAATTGAACCACTTTTACTTGACCTCTCGTACCTTAACGGCGGCTACTAAAACAGGTCCAGTAGAGTTGAAGATCAAGCTTTATCTTCAACTCTACTGGACCGATTTTGATGAAACATGCTGCAGTATTTTTTTCTTTGATTTACAAAATTTGACATTTAAAAGCTTTATAATAGTAATAGATTCCCTAATGGATTTCCTTATTCAGTGAATAGAGTACATAAAAATTTATATCGATTCATTTTCAACTACTTGATAATTTTGTTAGCAGAATTAGCTTCCAATGTTTCAGAAACACGACACACCGTACGACAAACATTAATCTGGAACCCAACAAGATATTGACTTTACACTCGGGTAATTTGTGATGACTTGGATATTGACACACCTTCGTAACTTGACATGATTTGTTTATGTTTCCTAGAACAATTTACCATAACACATACATATACCTATAAACACATGCGTAATAACTTTAACTTCTATATATACATACCTTGTATGTATAATTTTATTGTAATTAGGATGATTTATTCAAGAAAAAAAAAATAAAGTCCATCGCCTAAAATAAATGTGTCGGTGTGACTAATCCCACTAGTTTTCTTTTTAATATTCTGGGTAATTTCACACTCATGGATCTAGTCCAACTACTAACCCGCGTAGGCCAGCGCGGTAGACTACGGCCTAATCCCCCTCCTGATCAGGGAAGGTTCGTGCCCCTGTAGTGGGTACGGTATGGACTGGGGATGAATGATGATGATCTAGTCCCAAACTAGGATTCCTTGTAGTACCTACTAGACAACGATGTACATACTTATATAGATAAATACAATACATTTGTAAATAAATACGTCCATGACGCGGATACAAGTATTCGTGCTCATCACACAAAGTTTGTCCCTGCTGGATTCAAACCCGGGACCCATTGGTAAAGACCTTGTTCCTCGGAAGAATATGTAATGTCGCTACCTATTAACGGTGTACCCCGCAGCTAAAGTGATGCATGGAATGACCCCATTACTAACCCGAAGGCTGGGGGAGTTCAAACTATAGGCTAATACATAGATACATACATACTGCGGCGAGTAATCGAAGCCCGGGCTCCCGCATTACAGATGGGGACACTGACCACTATACTACCGAAGAACTGGGATAGGCAGAGACCACTTCCTTCCACTTTCTACGAGCAAAGTAGTTATCCGTAGCCCACTTTTTGCCCCCATGGGAAACGAGACGTTTCGCGTGGCGAACCACGACACCTCCATTTTTATAAGGTTCAAAAATGTTAAAGTTCTTCATTGCGTTCCCACGAAAGGGAATAAGAGCAAGGAATATGGAATTTGGGAAAAGGACTATAGGATGTAGGATACTAGTATTCCGGAAGGAGTAGGAAGAGACAGTAATAGCTCGGGAGGATGGGGCCGCTTACCAGTATACTTAAGTCTATTTGCCGGACAGGCTAAAAAACTAAGTACTCACTGACCTCTAATAGATAGATACCTACGGCGAAATGTGTCTACGGTTGTAGGTTTACCTGTGAATAAAACGATTAACACTCAGTGTAGTTATATGATATAGATGTTAATTGCTCCATTACAATTTAAATTTAATTGGTCTGTGGTGGCTCGTCTCTGGCCGCACACACTCCTTTGAATATCGACCGGCGTTGTTGCCTTACCAACAAAAAAAAATATGGGTATCAACGGTGTTTAACATCCCAATCATATATTGAATAATATTTTGTAATTCATAATTTTATGTGGGGATAAACAGGAGCCACTCAAGTCTGTGTGTTTATTTTACACCATGCGTATCTTCCCCACAGGTCTTTTGCAGTATTAGTATATTGATGGTCTGGTTGTGCCAGACACGACTTGTGATCAAAAGGTCGTAGGTTCGATTCTGGTCCCTTACTACTGAGTTATTTCTAATTTATATATAGTCTACATTGTAGACACCAATAAACTTATCGGAGAAAGAAAACTTCGTGAGGAAACCTTTATACCTGCATGGATGTGTTAAGTCTATTAATGCAAGTTAACTAGGCCAGGGTAGTAGACTAAGACCTAATCAGGGATTCCTCCTGATCAGGGAAGGTCCGTAGCCGTAACGTATTAGACTAATATGAATTGGGCATGAATGATCTCTTACGGATATTTATATCAAAAATCCTAAAGTATAAAGTAAAATAAAACCCTTTAATTGTATGAACAAGTCACAAAGACTTCAAACAACATTATATACGCCAAGTCAATTGAATGTTTAGGCTGACTCGTCACACCTCTGTTGCTTTCATTTGTTTACATTCTAAACAATCAAAACAATCATGAATTTGTGGTACTGTTTGTTTTAGTTCTTAAAATATAGTCCTGTTCCTTTTTTCTAATATTTATATTGGTTCTTTGTTGGAAGGAGAAGGATTTATCCAGAAAACTGTGTAGGCTTAAAATCACTTAATATCCTTTTACTATTTTAACTTTTATTTCATGTTGTAGACTTGATTGTAGTTAATAAAAGAACATCATCATCAGGCAGTGGATGTGCACTGCTGGACGTAGACCTTCTTCTTAAAATCCCTTCTGGATTTACTGAAATCCTCACGCTTAGCAGACGTCTTGCTGACCGCAGTAGATCTTGATTGAATAACGTAATAACGCCGCTGCCCATTATTCTGGTACACCCCTCGGCCGGTTCTCAGCGCACCCACGGCAGGAAATGGCGTGACGCTATTATTATGCCGGCGCCACATAATAACAGTATCTATACTTACGATATTTTTAATTGAATTTGACGTTTGACTAAGCCTCTGACCATTATTTAATTGATTAAAACAAGACCAATTTCGTCGGGCACTATTCCCGAACGCCATCAAATTTTAATTGGCAATTTGTGTATTACAATTATGATTGTTTCAGTTTGGGAATTCGCGCAAAGTTAGGTACGACGACTTAATCGAGTATTCACAAAGCTCTCATTTACATTGGACCATTGAGAAAAGCTCAGTGGATATTGACCAAAGTACCAAAAAAATCATATAATTTACTGCTTCAGGTAGGTACTGACCGTGGCCATATATCTAAGTAATCATAGTGTGTTAAGAACTTATTAGGGTGGGTAATTGATAATTTTAAATTTATCAATTACCCACCCTAACAAGTTCTTGAGATTTTTGACGTCTACTCTCAAACATCGACTCCTTAAAACATCAACTAATCAATATCTACTGAAAAATGAGCCTCTCGAAACAAAGAAGCCTTGACGTTAATGTCCATCGTCATATGATGCGCTAAGTCACATGAAGATAGCTGTATATGAGCAGTATGAGTAAGTAACTTAAATTGGAAGACTTAATATTTTTTTTTATTTAATAAGAGGGAGTGATGAAATTTCGTTAAAATTAAGTTGAATTTTTAATTATTTTTTAAACTCTTCGCCTGAATTTCAGTTACATGTAAAGGCCTTATTTGCATGTAATATCTAGAAAAGGAATGTAATATTTATTTACATCTTATTATTATTATTTATCTTGTTATTATTATTAATTATAAATGTTAAGTAGTTTTTGCAACCACTTCAACCTAAGTAAAATTCTTTGTAAATTATTGAAACACGCTTCGCCGTCCGAGAATGTAACAAGCTCTTAAAGCTCTAATAATCGTTTGCTGCGAAGAGTAGAGCAAACTCCGTCACTTGAGTCTCAACGTATGTACATATATTATTATGCTTAGTAACTATTTTAACATCTTGACATCACTAACTTTTGAAAGATTAACTTTCATATTAAAGAGCTTACGATAGCACCGTATTTATTAAATGGTCCCTACCAACCTAGTCGGTATATAAATAATTACGGTGATATATCCATGAGATAGTGCCATGCGATAGACTGAACAGAATGCTCCCAATACAAAAGAACCCAAGCGATTCTTTACGATATTGTTCGCAAATCAGCTCAAGATGTATGAACACAAACAGTGAGTATAGTCAATAAAGATTCCACATGGCGATCACTGTTAGATGTCATTAAGATTAGAAAATTAATAAACTCTTACTTTAATTTTAATTATAATTTTATCTAAAAATACAAAGAATTAAAAAGAAATATTGCTAAAGAACAATAGATCAAAAGTATGATACGATCTTATTGAATATAAACAAAGGTATTCAACCTCTCTCTCTTTCTCTTGACCCAGCATTATTCCAACTTTTACGTCATGATCTGCTGTGTTTTTGCAAGAAATGCCACTGTAGGGCAAGTTAAGATGACTGATTAACATCTAACGTAATCCCTACAGGCTGCGTAAAAAGAAATAGGTATCTGCTAACGATGAGTGTTATTGAGACAAACGGGTCAAACTGTATTACGTATCTTCCGAAACACAGAAGCCATGGTAATGTTAACCGGTATCACCCGGGGATCGAACCAGAGACCTTTCCATTCACGGATTTGAAATTTATGGAAATTATTGGAATTGTTCAATCTATCAAATAAATAATTTCAAAAAAGCGAGCACATATAGTAGTGAATGTACTTCGGCAACAAACATTCCAACTTAATAATCCTTGTTGTAAAACTTACTAAAATTTGAGAAATTCTTCAAGTATGAAAATAATTTCTTATTCCTCATACTTTGGTTGGAATAAGATTACATTTCTTGATTCGTTGCGTAGCCCGTTTCTCTTTAACTTTATTCAGAAGTGTGAGGGTCCGCAATTACTGCGCGGAATATTGCATTTTAGCAAGTATTAATGCCCAGCCGTTTAACGTCATCTCTCTAGCTACTGCAAACGCTGTGACGGCTACTGTCATTCAGATTTTCGGAACACAGTGCCTTCCAGAACACGTAGGAAATCAGGTCTTAACAAGATATAAAAAAAGAATTTGGCTCAACCACGTTACGGTCAGAGATCGATTTAAAAGGCGATTATTGCCTAAGGACCAACCACCTTATAAATTGCATAAATTTCCCGTAGTACATATGAACCGACTATGTAACTATCTCTGCAATCTCTGTAATTATTCAAAATACGTCATAAGTTCACCCATTGTTTCACTCGATTCCACTCAACGGTCATTAGTTACACCGCATTTCAGCTTTGATGTTCAGCAAACCTCTACTGTTTCTGTATTTACTATAGCTGCGAATACGCATAAACTTCATTGTACTTCATTAATGGCGACTGGGAAATTATAAACAAAGCATAAATTCTAAATACAAACACAAGTAACTTACATTCACATTTACAATAGGTAACCACTTGGTTCAATTCAGCTTAAGTGAGACGCCGCTGTTTTCTGAATTTTAATATTCGTAGTTTTTAAAAGCAGAATTTAAGGATAAATTCAATTAGGACCTGTATAAATGGAGCATAATCAATTGCTGATAATAAAGAAATTATTAAGTAACTTTTAAGTCGTATACGGTACAAAGGTAGCCATCTGAATTGAAGTACTTTTGAGTTAATTTTGAATATTAACTGTTTAAATTGATATTGACCATATTCATTGCAAAATCAACACAAAGGTTTTAATTAGTTACAAAGATGGCCATATAATAAATTTTAATAAAGATTAATAAGAAAAGCTGATATTACAATTTCATATAACATAAAAATGTTTAATTTACTGTGTGATTTCGGTATTATAATGGCGTAATCCAAGAGAAAAGACGAAGCGTCGTCTTTTCTCTTGGATTCTGTAAGAATCAGCTGAAGAATATAAAGCTCAGCAACGTTATACTGCGATTCACTCAACAACTACTGCGATCATAAAGTCCCCTAACAAGCGTAGATGTTACGACAAAAACCTCTCTTTTTTGGAAAAGGCGTATGTTCATCAGTTGACTTCCATTGGCTGATTATGATGATGATGTTTAATTTATATCAATATACAATACAATCAGTTCGAAGATACTACCAGCGCAGGATACCTTTTAAAGAGAGCTACAATGAGCGATGGAAAACCTGCTCATGTTGCGCTTTCCGGTCAGTCGTAACTAATCAAGAGCCTTTCTTCCACTTTGATTATTAGTTCTGGATGCTATGTGACTTACTTTATTACAGCTATCCTAAAAATCGCATAAACACGAAATTTCAGATTTTTACATAAAGATTAATTTTCAAACATTATTTGAAAAATGTTTCCTCGACATTCAATGTCGACTACATGGCGCCGTGGAAAGCGGGGAGGCCGAACACACGGCACCGTGTCTCGCTTCAATTTAGTTTGTAAGCGGCATTATGCCGTCAACTAATAATAATACTTTATTCTAACTATTCCAAAGAAAAAAAAAAAGATGGCCACAGGAGAGCAGGTCATTAAAAAACATGGCCACAATGATAAACCCCTCTATAGGAATCGGCATTCAATGTGTTAATACATAGACCACATGACTATAACAGACGGTTCGTTCTGCTGTACGTCATAACCTGTGCCATTATAAAACGTTCATGTCCATTGCGCTCATCATACAAGGATAATGAAATGGCGTGAAATTGCAAAATAAACGTATACGAAGAGTGGGCATGATGAAGCGGCGTTTGCACGCGGCGTCGGAAATTGAGAATACGTCTAATGGAGCCGAGCACATGGTTACTGTGAACGCGCTCGAAATGTTCAAGGAATTTGTTTGAGATTCTTAACAAAGTTTTAATGAAGGATTTTAGGAATTCATGAAGAAAATTATTCGCTTTGTGACAATCGTTTCAATATTCTGTGTTATTGTTTTAATATAAGTTAGACATGGTTTATTGGATTATTATAGTTTAATGAGAAGCCTACAATTAATTTTTAAATACAGTATCCGTTTTAATTTCATAGAATCAACAATACCATCACTACTAAAGTTAACGCTCCATTTACACTTCCATACTAATATAATATATGCAAAAGTGTATCAGTTTCAAATTATTTTATAAATGTATCACGACAGGAGTATTAATACTTACGTTGCCGATCACGCGCCTGCGCGAGATGAGGTGTCAACGTTAAGAAGCCAATCACGAACCCCTGCATAGTATTTTCTCAATTTCTTAGTAGCCAATCACGCGCTTGCGCTGGACGCGTTTGTTATAATAAGTAAATGACCTTCCTAGGTAAACCCATTTCTACAGTGAGGCAATAACTATAAACACATTCTCAGGTGGCCGGCAGTCGACGTGTTAAACCCAGAGGTTGAATTAACCTGATTTTACCCATTTAAATTCCAGAAATTCAGCTAAATAAATTAATACAGAAGAGTACATTATCAAAACATTTCACAATATTATACCCGTGTATCGATAATACTATAATCTATTTTCAGAAAGTAGATCCGGGATTACAAAAACCAACGTCACGAGCAGCCAGTGCGGTCACTATAAACCTATTTTATTCTATATGTTCTGCAGGCAGCCTATAACCCGATAAAATCTAGTCCAACAAATCGGATCTAATCTCTGCCTAGCCAAGGAACACACAGTAATGCAATCCGGGAATGAGGTGGTGGAGAAAAATCCGATTCCTCTCATCAACATCGGCATTGGTTTACATCCCGTCGAGACCTTGCGGTCCTGATGTTTGGGGGCTTATGATTGTCTAAAGTCCGGCTTTCTTAGCTCAGAGGACTGATAGTTTTTATAAGATTCTCACCCGCATCACGAGCCAGCATTCAGTAGTGCCTCAAGCCTATTTCAATTAAACGCAAAACTTCTCTTTGTTCAAACTATGGAATAGATAGGTATGACAATTTTATAATAAAGGATTTGAAGTGTACCAGGTGTAATTATGAAATTCCGAGCTCTACAAACATTTAAGGATCATTCTAACCATCCAGCGTAACCATTTTAAGAGCGTTTTAAGCATCCTGCCGCCTGAAAATTATTTAATGGATGCAATTATACTTTCTTCTTTTTAGATATCAAATATTATATCTTCTTGTCTTAAATATATATCTATTCATAAAGATAGAAACAAAAAATATCAAGATTGAAAGTTCTCAATCAATTTAACTCGGAAATAATACAATTCTGATCGGAAGATCTTCCATTTGCCGATACTGCCCTACTTCTGGCACAGCTGCATACTATAATATTACACATACTTCATTCCGTAATATAAACGTGAAGACATATTTATTGGTTTATCCTACTTTCACGTGTCAACATAGCGACATATCGTGATTTCGAAGGATGTAGTTAAAGAGCCGAAAGAAAGAGCAGAGTAAGCAAAAGGTAGTGGTGTTATCAATCGTTGGCCTTTAAGAGGTTCTCTGGGTTCTTAGCACAGCCGGGTGGTAGATGAATAATTAATTTTCAGACATTCATCCAGCAAATGGGAGTGGAAACCAGCAACACTAACAAGTAACAGTTCTTTTTTTAATTCTAGTTTCAGTGAATGTAAATTTTAATGATTTGTCCTAATTTTAACATAATTTTATCCCATCGAAATTCTCCTAATCATTGATGTCGTCTTTATGAATAATTGATTTAGTCGTATATAATTTATTATAATGTTCTTTCTCTCTCTTCAAGAAACGAGTCCCATTTGACAGTCTTTTCAATTCTTATTCGACAATTTTGAATTAATTGCACCAGCTGCTAAGCTTAGGTTAAAAACTTGAGATTTTTTTTAAAAATGGTGGATATTCTGTAGCAATTGGTTACGGAAACGTTATAGGGTAATGTTGATCGCAGTTGTAAATTCTTTGTGTGACCGACGATATCATGAATCGTGTAAGTTTGTTTATTTGAGGATGACTGTCAGTAAATTCTACCAGAATTTATGCAAATGTCTTAAGTACTTAATATGAAGAGCGGGATGACTCACGATGCAGAAGAACTGTAATTTACTAGTCAAAGAAATTTAAGAGGATGTATTAAGTAAATATTACTCATAATATTATCATTACGTCGTACGTGTTTTATCGTTCAGTTATCTAAATTACAAGCGATATTTTGCCTGAATAAATTACACTCATCTCTTCATATTAATGAGTAGGTACTTAAAAAATGAATGTAAAAACTACCAGACGTGACAAGTGACATTATTTAAAATTATCCACATTTGTTTCGCCGTAAGTCGCATTTGAACTGCGAGTTTTTTAACGAGGAAAGTTAACGATAATACCTTACCCCCGGCCGTCGGCGGTTTCAAAACGTTTCCAAAAAAAAGTTTCCTAACGGTGGTTATAAAACTGTTTATTTAAAAAGATATAAAGATACAAACAATGATATCATTGTACATATAACTTTTTATATTTATACAGAAATTACTAATTAATATCAGTGTAACAACCTTTATTTAGACTTCCTAAAATAAATTTCTAGAGTTACAATTACATATTTTAGACGAATTATATTTTTATTTTAGTTATATTCTTTTCTAAAACCTAAATTCCAAAGCTTTTGAGAATTTTGTTCTTGCTGAATATTGTATCAGATATAAGATTTTTCACTATTCCTTATTATAAGTTAAATTCACAATTATAAAAAGAATAAAACAATCTTATCATAGATATTTAATGTTAATATTATCTTTTAAAATCTGTGAAATAAATAAAATAAAAGAGATAAAATTGTAATGCTACAAATAACAAAGTGCATCACGTCTATATTTAAAATAGATAAATAAAAACTAAAATACAATCGTGTACTCACCTTCTTGAAGCGCGGTGAGCTCGTCGTCGATAACTTCAAAACTAGTGAAAAGTTCGCGAATTAAGTGAAAATAAATTAGAATCACTTAAAGACTCGGTCACAACTCGCTGAAGGCTATCGCTGTTAGACCATAGTTTGTGTGAGGTGCGTTGGTCTGTTTCGACGTATGGCGCTCTCAACTTGTGTCGCGATGGGCTCGGGCGGCGAGCTTATATCTCGCCGAAAGAGGAGCCCACGCGCATGCGCCACTGTCATTCATATAACTCTCTCAATGACCGCCCCCACATCTATTTAATTTTTTTATGTTAATTATACATGTTTATGACATTACTGATACAACGATCAGACATTTTTATGTATTAATGAGTCACTTAAAATCAAAAAACTTTTAAATATGAAAATTTACTGCAGGTTTTTTGTAATGAAACAATAATTGGACGAGATTCACAACTCAAAAATTATAAGTCTTGTTGATACAAGACTAAGTATTAATAATACACAGGTAAGTAAGTAGTACAGCTAAGTATTAATAATACTGGTGATGATTCACCATCATCATCATCACATCAGTCCACCGACGTCCACTGCTGGACATAGGCCTCCTCCAATGATCGCCACACCGAGCGGCTATGAGCCGCCTGCATCCACCGATTGCCCGCGACTTTCACCAGGTCATCGATCCACCTAGTCGGGGGTCTACTCGCATTACACTTTCCGGTTCGGGGTCGCCACTCCAGCACTTTAAGACCCCAACCTTCATCAATTCTACGAGCTATGTGCCCCGCCCACTGCCACTTCAATTTTTCAATCTTTTGAGCTACGTCGGTGACTCTAGTTCTCCTGCGGATTAGCTCATTTCGAATCCTGTCTCGCAGAGAAATTCCCAGCATAGCTCTTTCCATTGCTCGCTGCGTGATCTTCAGCTTTAGTCAGTGGCCACGTTTCAGATCACTAGCAATACGCACTGATTGAATACCTTAGTCTTAAGGCGTTGCAGTATTTTTGACGAGAAGATGTCACGTAGTTTCCCGAACGCTGCCCAGCCGAGTTCGATTCGGCAACTTACCTCTTTCTCGAAGTTGGATTTACCTAGCTGGACAACGTGTCCCAGGTATACATATTCCGACACAACTTC
>WUAW01025003.1:4715-15477 GCA_017165845.1 Thaumetopoea pityocampa
GTAAGCGGTTACCGCAGCCTATGGAGACCCGCAACACCCATGAGTATAACACGCGCATTGCCAATTCTTCAAAAATTTACTCCCTCCCCTCTTGAAGAACCCCGTACTGTAATCGTTCGGGAAAATCTTGCAGGGGGCTCATTCCGCAATCGGAGCGTTCGCGGGAGGAAATTCCTCTGTTGTAATATGTAATAAGCTCCCTGCCGTTGGCGAACGATGTGATGGTAGAAAGTGGCTGTGGGAAAAATATTATATCAAACAAAACCTCGGAACACAGCCCATTGTACAAGCGGTAGAACACACTAAGGAGGCGAAATCTCTCCTTAAACTTAAATGTTCGATACCGCTCGTGAGTTGCGATCACCGACGATTTTTACAGCTCGTCTCTGAGCCGAGTCAAAAGGCCCAAGCTGGCATCCAGGTGCCCCTGCCCAGAGATGACAGCCGTACTCCATGTGAAGCCGGACTTGCGTTTTATATAATAGCATATGTATGTATATCATGACATTTCTATATCACAGAAGTGAATATCTTGACCGAGGCTTATCGAATATATAAAAATTCTAACTCCAACTTTGAAATGGCCTCTATTACTATATGTGCTATTCAAGGGACCAATAGTACCATGGAATGCGTCTATTTTTAAATGTCGAAATTCTATCCTAAATTGTTATTCCTTCATATTATATATGTAATTACACCATAATACATATATATCCTATAATATTCAGGTACTTCACACAGGTCACACAACACGCACATACAGGTAAATACACACACACACACACACGCACGCATGCACGCACACACAAATCAACACACCCGATTTCACATTGTGTACACAATGTGTACTACACATCACATGTCTCTTATAACTTCTTCTAAGTTATATATCGATAAAATAGTATAAACTCTTTTTCATTAGTTGCAAGGATACTGGTTATCTGTCTGACAGGTTATCCTTATCCTAGTGCAGAAACTAATCTCTCACAAATGGTATTTTGTTCTTTTTTTATTAAACTTATAAGCCTTTACTAAATTGCTATTTGGGAAGAGAAAATAAATAATAATCATTATACTATATACGAACAGTAAACAATATCGTCAGTATTCTAAGGCTAAAAGCTTTTAACACTCCTCAATTTTTCGTTGAATATTATAATTTCAATTGTTTTTCCGACTTATTTCATACTTACCGTTATATTTTGGCCAATTTACAATATATAATATATATAGCCTATGTCTTATTCAGATGTATAATATAATCTCTATTACTGTAAAGTTCATCAAAATCCGTTTATTAGTTTTTATTTGAAAGAGCAACAGACATCCATCCATACACACACCCTTACAAATTTTGCGTTTATAGTATTAGTAGGATTTTACACATAATCTATACTATTATAAAATTATTAAATGTCACATTTTCAAAAGTCAAAGATATTTAAAAACAAAGAGATCGACTAATTAAGGGTTTCTATAATAAGCTGAAAGTCTTAGCTTATTACTAAAAAAATGGACACGGCTGAAAGAAACTTCATTCAGTTATACCTCAATTTTCAGTGCGACTCAGCTCTGGGTTCCAGCAATGTAAAGTACAATTTGACGCTTCACGCGTAACATGTAACCGTAACGTGGCGTTGTAGAAGTTACCGTGTTCAATGAAGTTTCACTTCAATAAAAGCTTCAATATGTATTTAGGTAAAAACAGTATAACGACTAGTCACCTCTGTTTAAATGCATTAACATAATCTTTGCACACAACTGGGAAGATGGAAAATTTTAATAAAATATGTTTTCCCGCGTAAACTGCTGTCTCGCACGTCACGCCCCTAACAGAGCCTTTAAACACTTGCAATATTACATACATACACCCTCACTCTTAGATGATGGGAATAAAGGTGACATTCCAATAGCTCAGCTGTAAGATGAAAATTTGTTTGTAACAACTATGCTATAAGGAAGAGACATGGTGCGATTATGAAATAGATATTATTTTCCAGTTGCACTTCGAATAAATTATTTTAATGTCCGCTCTTGTTGCTAAACGTGTATTTTTTTATATTATGCTGGGCAACGAATAGCTTCGAAATAACAATATAATATCGATTATGGTTAATAAGCAAATATTATTTTTTAATTATCTGTTTCGAGCCATGAATCCTGTCCATCTAAGGGTTGTCTGGTACAGAAGTTAGTCCTATTAACGCCCAGTCTTGAAGTTGAGGTCAAACAGCAGCCAATTTTCTTAACCAACCCCATGGTCACATCTTCTGCCATGATAGCCGAGTCTGACTCAGAACGGGACGATATCAGGATGAAGAAAATGATGATTATTATAACAACGAATGATTATAAAAAGAGTTGACTTTTGCCCGCGGCTCCGCCTGGGTGAATGTCTGTTTTCCGCTACATGGGGAATCCCGAAACAATTGTAGATTTATATACAAAGCCAAAGAACCACTTTTACTTGACCTGTCGTACCTTAACGGCGGCTACTAAAACAAGAATCGAGCTGTATCTTCAATTCTATTGAACCGATTTTGATGAAGCATGCCGCAGTATTTAAGTCGGAATAGTACATTTAAGACTGTAACAGTTTGCCCAAAATATGTATACTGTGTCTGTATTTTGCGTGAAACTCAAACAAAGAAACATCGACGGATTTGATTTCAGAAGCCCTTAATTGATCGATCTGACTAGTTTTCTTTTAAATATAAAATTTGACATTTAACAATTTCATAATATCATAGATGAAATTTTAAGTATCTCTTTAAGTTACCATTCTGGCTATCAATTATAATCAAACTTTCAAATGTTCAGCACCCGCCGTGACCCTTGTGCCACTCAAACTCCAGGACTGGATGCTTGACGGACGTATCGCACAATCGCATTAAGTTAACCAGTAGACTGTAATTCAGTGTTGAATTCTCGGCCACAGGACAGGTTGATAATTAAACAATCAGCGTTTATCTGATCACGCAGACCACTGACTTGATGTCTTCATTATAAAAAATAAACCTTTTTACTTGTTCAAATACATACGTACACTATCACTTGAGAGTGAAAACCTCATAAATCCATTTTCAATATAAAATATTGTTGTACAATAAAGCACTACTGGTTAAATTAATTTTTGTTTCATAATCATTATCATCCCCGGTCTATATTCTTACGCACTACTGGAGCACGGACCTACCCTTATCTGGAGGGGGGTTAGACCGTAGGCACACTAGCCTAGTGCGAATCGATAGACTTTACACACCCATCCGAGCATGCAGATTTCCTCACGAAGTTTTCCTTCTCCGTTGAGTACAATGGTGTTTACAATGTAGACATTACATAGATTAGAAGTAACTCAGGGATATGGGACTGGAATCGAATTCGCGACCTTTCAATTGTGAGTCGTATCTATAACAACTGCACCACCAATTTTTGTTTATATTAATTAAAATAATACAATATTAAACAGGACAAAATTATGAGGTACACACGGAGAGAAAGACGTTGAAAGACTTCGTATATTCCATTTTACCTATTTAATCAAAATCTAACAAAATCTAAAAAATAAAAATATAATTAACTTCCATATAAAATTCTCAGTGAGCAATGGAAAGATATATGCTCGGAAATTCCCTGCGCGATAGGATCTGTAATGAGATAATCCACAGGAGAACTAAGAGTTACCGATATGGCTTAAAGGATTGCAAAGCTAAAGTGGCAGTGAGCGGGGCATAGAACTCGCAGAACCGATGGAACTTGCGTTCCCAAAGTGCCGAAGTGGTGGCTCTGAACCGGAAAGCATTTTTCAAGCACCGACGACCTAATAAAAGTCGTGGGCAATCGGTGAACGCAGGCGGCTCACAGCCGCTTGGTGTGGTGATCATTAGAGGAGGCCTATGTCCAGCAGTGGACGTCTATGGGCTGCAATGTTGATGATGAATTTATGTTTAATTGACAGTTTTTAGCTTCTGTAAAATTTTGCTCAACGCGCTTATGTGGTTTTCCCTCTAAAGCGACGAGTTAATAATAAACTCGTCGCTTTATGAAAAAAAATATATCCTTTTTTATATCGTGGTAATAGCAGTAAATGAGAATGTAGTCCTCCTAATGGTAAGTAACTACTTCACTCCTAATGGTAAGTACGAGTACTTCCACTTGTAAATATCTAGAAGATTCGAGACATGTTGATGTACCCACTGCTCCGATCATAATGCGTTGCTACTCCTGAAGATTTGTAACGGATGTAGCCTAGTTAGTTAACCATGAAGCACATTTATTACTTCTTGTGAGTTTTGACGTCAGTTCTCGTAGAATTAACAGGTTGACTAGGCAGGATCTTGAAGACCTATGTTTGCGAAAAAGGCTACCGGAGGGTTTTAAGTGAGATATAATTATATTATAATTCTCTATAACTTAGTTTCCCGTGAAGCTTTCTCGTAGTGGAATGGATTATTTTAACTCACTTTTAGGTGACTGTCAAAATAAATTACTATGTACCCTTACTGCTAAGCTGTCCTTGAAATTTCGATTCTAGGACGTCTTGCTTAAAAGTACTAAGCTTAACTTGTTAACACCCTACCGCGCGAGAAAGAAACGAGCAATTCTGAAACGGTCTAAAAGAAACTTTAATGCGTAGATATAATTCGTAAAGCCTGCGCACCCGCAGGGCGAAGTGCTTTACGTGTTAATATTAATGATAGAAACAGAGCGCTATGCAAGCTAAATTGCGATTTATTGCATTGTCGCTAAAGTTGCTATTTAATCTATACTATTATAATATTGTTAAATGTCAAATTTTCAAAAATCAAAGATATTTAAAAACAAAGTACTCAGATCGAATAATTAAGGGCTTCTGGAACCGAATCCGTCGATGTTTGTTTGTTTGTTCGGGCTTCACGCAAAAACCAGCGAGCAGATTTTGATTAAACTATTACAGTCTTAAAGGTACTATTCCGACATTCAGTATGTTTCAAAATTTCAAAATCGGTCCAGTATAATTGAAGATACAGCTTGATCCCTGTTTTAGTAACCGCCGCTTAGGTACGAGAGGTCGTTTTTATATGAATCTGTGATTGTGCCGGGATTCNCAGCTTGATCCCTGTTTTAGTAACCGCCGCTTAGGTACGAGAGGTCGTTTTTATATGAATCTGTGATTGTGGCGGAATTTCCCATGTAACAGAAAACCGACATTAACGCGGGCGGAGCCGCGGGCAAAAGCTAGTTAAATATATTTATGGAGTGCAACTTCTGTTGCTCTTTATTCCGTGCCCTAGCTTATAAGTAGGTACTACAATTAGTTTTGAGCTTGTTATTTATATAACCTAGAAAAAATTGCAATATTAAAGATCCATTTGTGAGCTCAAGTCCTTGAGCGAAGGTTCCCCTGAATGTCAAGGTGAACAAACNGAATTTCCCATGTAACAGAAAACCGACATTAACGCGGGCGGAGCCGCGGGCAAAAGCTAGTTAAATATATTCATGGAGTGCAACTTCTGTTGCTCTTTATTCCGTGCCCTAGCTTATAAGTAGGTACTACAATTAGTTTTGAGCTTGTTATTTATATAACCTAGAAAAAATTGCAATATTAAAGATCCATTTGTGAGCTCAAGTCCTTGAGCGAAGGTTCCCCTGAATGTCAAGGTGAACAAAGGAGCTTCAAGCATTCTTTGTCTAGTATGCTCTTCGGATATTAATAGAAAAGTATATAGATTTGATTGCTTTCGCTGTACTGTATAATAATATTAACAGAACGTACCCAGGTCATCACCACGAGCATCATCAGCCCTCCTAAGCCCACTGCTGGAGATGAAACTCCTTCTTTAAAAAGGGAAATTTACGATAATTTACGATGATCCTATTCTCCCTCTAATCTCAAATACTTTTGCACTCTAAGGTTTGCTGGAAGGAAACTCAGTTTTGAGTTAAGCTCGCCTTTGTACATCTTTTTTTCTCTATTTACAAATATATTTACATGTTTGTGTACAATAAGAATAAATAAATAAATAATCTTCTATAATTTCTTCTAATAAATAAATAAATAATCTAGGCAAACGTTTTGGAAATCGCAGTAGATATTGATTGAATTTTTTTTTTTTAATAAAACCGGTTTTCATGTCCATTCTGTTTCATTAGTTAACATATTGCTAATGCAGCCTAGGTTTCTTTTTAGCTTTTTTCTTTTTCTAGGCATCCTAATTCATGGAATCCTAATTTAGGGCTAGGATCAATGTGTGTAAAAAAAATGTTCGCAAATTAAAAAAAAAAGCAGTCACGTAAGTTGATAAACAGTGTTTACAAACAAATTAACACTGAAAAATGTTAAAAAATAAATGATAAGCATTTTTCAGAGCGTATTATCGAGAAAACACGACGTAATAATTTATTTTATATAAACTCACAATTTTTAATTAATGTACTTTTAAGTCGAGTGCACAATAAAACTTTACTACGGTTTTAAAGAATTTGCGCAAAAATTACCATTTATTTTTCGCGCATAACTTCCGAAATCTCGACAGTGTACTATTATGATTTCAATTGTCTGAACCGTAAGGTTCATTATGATTATAGCAGGTTGACATTAATGTCTTCCGTTAAAATATAATTAAGGCATCGTAAAATATACAAATAAATCATTTTGTCCCTTTGTCTGCGGAGTGTGGCCGAGCCCGCCACATCCTCGTCGCGATAATTAATATTTAATTTGAAATGATTATTTTTTTTTTCTTTTACTTTGTTAGAATTATTTTTGATCCCTGTTGGCCTTTATCAAGGACGGAGATTTATTTCTGACATTTTTTTGGGGTAATGTTTAATTTTCATCTCAGTTTTTATTTTACTGAAGAAAGTAATAATTATTTTCTATTATTTTTATGTAACCTTCGTGTATTATACTTAACGTACCTTGTGGGTTAGACGCATAATAATTAATATTTATTTTAATTTGCAAGTAATAGGTATACAACTATCGTCATTCAACTCCATCTTTGCAGAAGTTTAGATCCTGAAGAGGATAGGGCGTAAGTGGTTCTATACCACTATAATTATTAGGAGGTTCCAAGGAAAGCTCCCTTAGATGAACACAACATGAGTATAACACAGAAGGGAAGGCACTGAATAAGTTTAGTCAAGAAATCTCGGAGCCCCTGGATGTTTAGCACTAAACCTGTCGTGATGGGTCAAATGACCCTTTTTGAAATTTTTGGCAGAAATTCTTGGAAATAGCGTTATCACTCTGCTTTTTAACTTTACTACGTTTATTAAAAATTTATCAAAAGTATTTATCAATGTTGACTCCTCTCTTATTATATTATCATTGCTTTTTTCCTTTATTGGTTTTTTTTTTCATTCGACCCGTTGTGGTAGAAATAGGTATGTATATGAAAAGTCGGTAGGTTTAGTGTTAGGAAGGCCACCGCGGCAGTTTTATTGAGAGTCCCACATATCACTGTCTTCACCCACAAACGACTGGGAATCTTTCGTAGATTTTCTTCGCGATGTTAAAAGAAAGATTTACATACATCTGTCAATTTATTAAAATTTAACATCGATAACCGCTACATCTCAGTGTTGTAATTGGTATCTCAGAAAGTATGCAAAAATTAAACAAGTCACAATATAATAATTAAATTCTCTAAATTCATAGTTATCAAAATTAACTATTCTTATTACCTAGATATTCACGTCTTCTCACGGCAACATCTCGTTCCAGACTGAAGTCGTTCAAGATGGTCGAAATCATTCAATCACAAACGATAACCACTTCTGACATTGACATTTGACACAATTATTAAATGTGACAGCTAACTAACAACTTGGAATATGTATTATAATATTTCTATTATATTGCAATAATTAACTTTCAGAATAGTAGATCGCGTAACAATATGAAATACAAAAATTAACATATATCTACAGTTATAAAACTCTAAAACTTCATTTTCTATACATTAAAGATATTTCAAAAATCTACCTTAAATCGTGTAACTCAAGCCTTCTGACACCAAAACCATCTTTTCATTTCTTCGTGTCTGTTTGTTTGTTTGTTTCAGCTTCACGCAAAAACCGAAAAGTAGATTTTAGTCACACTACTACAGTCTTAAAAGTATTATTCCAAGTTAATTATTGTAACATGTTTTATCAAAATTATTCAAGTTGGAATGAAATTACGGCCTGATCTCCGTTTCAGTAGCCACCATTATAGTACGATAGCTCAAGTGATGATGGTTCTCAACTTTTTTTGTGAATCTTTAATTACTGTGGAATTTTCCATTTAGCGTGAAAACCGACATTCACGCGGGCGGAACCGCGAATGAAACCTAGCTTTAAATATCATATAACCACAATGCATCATGCGTTACTTTGTGATCGCGTAACTTCAAAACGACTTGAACGATTGAGGTTATATTCACGCAATATATATTTTTTTGGCAAAACAGTAGTTCAAAGATATGATAGGCTACAATAGGTAATGTTTGTGTTCTCTGAGAAGGACGAGGACGTGAGCGGCCTGTGTTGCCGTAAGCACCTTCAGAAGTTTCCCGCGAGAAGTGCTCGACAGAGTGCGTCATAGAGGAGCATTGAAAAGTTACGGATTCCGAAACCCTCCTGAAATGTCGATGAAGGAGAGTTTTAAACCGACTTCAAAAAAGGAGGAGGTTCTTAATTCGCTCGTATTTTTTTTTTATGTTAGTTACCTCATAACTTTGTCAGTTATAAATCAATTTCAAAAATCCTTTTTTTATTAGAAAGGGGACATTTATTCTCATTTTATTTTTATTGGTATTGGACCTTGAACTCCACCTGTTCTGTGATGATGATAAAGTAGCTACTGCAGCCAACAAGGATGTCTTCGGGCTGGTGATGATAAGTTATTTACTTTCAAAAGTTACATCATCATCATCATGACCCTGTGGTGGTCCACTATTTGACATTGGCTTCCTCCTTAAAAAGGTCCTCCTTTTAATAATAATCTCCACGGTTGGCAGGCGGCACTCCTCGGTACACCCCTCAGCTGGCTCTCACAGCATCCACGGCAAGAGATGGAGTGACGCTATTATTATTCCGGCGCCATACAGCAAAAGTATAAATCAGTTTAAAAGAAAAACACGTGAAGCGAGTCACTCTCCGCTCCACAAAGGCTACTTCCACTCACATTAATTTCCCCGAAGACTGAACCCGCGGCATTTCACTTTCTAATATGGCTAACGCGCGCCCGCTGATGTGTACACACATAGATAAAAATGCCATCTTTCACGATACACGATGCTCATTTTGCGCGAGGTACATATACATACACTCACGCCGTATGTCTCATAAGGGTAGGCAGAGACCATAGTACATACTACATACATACATACAGTCACGCCTCTTTCCCATTGGGGTAGGCAGAGACCAATTCTTTCCACCTGTTACGATCGTTCAATGTAGCAGATTGGCTATCCGCAGTCCACATTGAGCCCCCGCGGGCAACGAGACGTGTCGGGGGGCGAACCACGACGCCGCCATTTTATAAGGTTCAATTGTGTTAAAATTCCTCATTGCATTCTCAGGGCTTAGCGGAGGGGAAAGGGTGAGGTAGGAAAGGTGTATTGAGTAGGGAATATGGAATTTAGGAAAAGGACTCTAGGGTATAGGATACTACTATCTCGGAAGGAGTAAGAAGAGATAGTAGTAGCTCGGGGGGTCGGGGTCGCTTACCCGTATACTTAAGTCTATTTGCCGGACAGGCCAAAAGACTAAGCACTCAGGCAGTTGAACACGAATGAAAGACGAAATTCAAAATTCCTGCTTCCGGTTAGAAATATACATGTATTTCGACGTTTTTCAAAATGTTACCCCTAAGGGGGTGAATTATCTCAGTAATTTTAGCCCCAAAATGGAACACCGCAAGCGTCGTTTACAAAAAGGTACTACGGTAATTAAAACAGAAGGCTAAAAAAATTAAGCACCCGAGCGAAGCTACGGGCAACAGCTACTATATTAATACATACATACATACAATCATGCCTTTTTCCCTGGTCCTCCGGCTGAGAATCGAATCCCGGTCTCCCGCGTGACCAGCAGGAATACTGACCACTATACTACCGAAGAATTGGGTTAGACAGAGACCGCTTCTATCAACTCGCTACGAGCAAATTGACTATCCGTGACCCACTTTTCGCCCCCGCGCGAAACGAGACATGTCGGGCGGCGAACCACGATGCTGCCATTTTATGGGGTTTAAAAGTGATTTAAGTTCCTCATTGCGTTCCCGCAGTAAATGATAGTATATTAAGTGGTAGTATGTATTCCTTCCGTGGGTGTTATGAAAAGCAAGTAAGAGATGGATCAAGATAACGGATAGCCGCTATCCTGTCGTTCAACCAAAGTCAAGTGCGATCTCCGAGACGCGTGCCAAGCGTGCGGATTATGATACATCCCTCCTATTTAATGAGGAGTCCCATGTCTAGCGGTGAACTTTCAATAACTGATGATGATGATGTTGGATATTAATAATTAATGCACGAGAAAATATATATAATTAACAACAACACTGTGTGTGCTCTTTCGTAGATTTATTGTAGTAACGTGATCTTGTATTAACTAGATCATGTTACCACAATAAATCTGCGAAAGAGCACATCATAATTAATGTTTTCTTGTGGTGTCTCGCCGCTGTCCTCGGTCCAAGTCCCAAAAAAGGTTACAATGCGATTCAAATGAGAATAGGATCGACTTTGCGCCATATTGTGACGTCATAGCTCTTAATTCAAACTAATAG
>WUAW01025003.1:16330-31118 GCA_017165845.1 Thaumetopoea pityocampa
CCCCCCCCCCCCCCCCCCCCCCCCGAGAAATCGTATATCCAGCAGTGGACTTTAGACAGATGATATTTTTTTGATGGTACAGACAAAAATCACGTCCATGAATAAAAAATGACAACAAAATTCATTACAAAAACAAACACTTGTGGAGACATTGTAAATTTACTCAAGCGACAAAAACCCGAAAACCTATTAAAACAGAGATATAGCGAGTTAAAAGTTTTTTACAACTTAAATAAAACTTTCAAACTGCGGGGGTAGGTTGTAAAGTGTAATTTAATTACATATAAAAGTCTCGCTGTCCGCGTTTATCAATTGACATTCGCTGCTTTGCGTTGCTATCGTTCAGATTCGTCTGTGAGATTGTGGCCGAAATTTTACAAATACAGTCGCGAACACAATGTCTTCGATATTAATTTTAAACTCGACAAACAATTTTTATTTGAATAATTGGTTACCAACGATTATGTTGTTGACGACATTAATGTCGACAACGATCGCGGTCACCAGCTTAAGGTGTAGTACGAGTGGTAGTATCGGAAAAGGAAAGATTAACCAGTCGTGTATTGTGTCTGGTGTGGTTTGCCACCGTATTCGGCACAAGACCGCGCGGGAAGTTACCATGCGATAGATCGACCAAATCAGTTCTTTGTAGGCGACCTATTAAAAAGCGCTTCAGAGAAACGTTTTCAAGAAAAGAGTGAACAGGTTTCTACTAGGTTAGTGCGCTCTACCACCTAAGACTACATCGCCACGCCACCGGTGGGATTGTAGTCAAGTGCTAGCTTATTATAATTAAAAAAAAAAGAGAAAGATGGTGAAACATCCTGAGATGCATTTTATCTGTCCCTTTCAACATAACTACATGACGACCACGACGGCTTTGCCAAGAGCGAAACGACTAAGAGACAAAGGAAATAAATTACTCGTTTATGTCAATTATGTGCAGTGCAAGTTTTTTCTAGCAATATTCTCCTTTTTTATAGTCCCTAAAAAAAGGAAGGTTCTATATTTCTCTACTATGTTTATAATTATGTACGTGAGTTTTCAGAAAAAACACGTTTAGTTTTTATGATGCTCTTACTGGGGTAATTATGGGAAGATTTTACTATATATAGTAATTTAAAAATCGAACTTGGTTCTTTTTTAAATTGTCACCGTAGCATTTTTGCGACTTGAATCAGGGTCTGATATTATTTTATTGGTGCACAGATTAAGGTCATTACTTATCAGCTGATGTCTCTCCATAGTACGATTTGGGACCCACTGTTTTAACCTTTCGAATTAAGGAAAGATTAATTCTAAACCAGATGTTAGATTCATTAATCAATTTAACACCCAAGCACGGCAAACAGTTTCTTAGCACAAAGATCAGCTTATATACCGAATATTAACTAAGCAATGACCTTTTTGAGCTTAAATCTAATTACAACTAAATAATAACGTCTTCTTTGGGTGGATCTATAAGAACCAGCTGAGATATATACCAGTATAATAGTTAGCAGCGTTATATTGTTACTTAATCAAAATCTACTGTGATCTCCAAAACACCTGCCAAATGTAGAGAGTAAATTGCTCCTTTTTAAGGATGAAACCCCGTTGAACAATAGACTTCCACAGTTCGATGATAGTGATACCGATGAATAACTTAAAAACTCAAACACACAAAATACAATTATTGAAAGAAAATGAAAATGTCATGATACAGTACCCAAACATACACCAACAAAGCGTGCCCCAGGCATTAATTTCACATTTATAAATCGCTTATAGAATTATATAAATATTATAAATAAATATTATATAAATATGTCGAGTCAAAAATTAGGAGATCCGTAGAAAAACCAAAGTCGCTGACATAGCCCGTGGGATAAGCAAGCTGAAGTGGCAATGGGCAGGCCACATAGGGCGAAGATCGAAAGGCCGATGGGGCAAAAAGGTCCTTGAATGGAGACTACGTACTAGCAAGTGCAGTGTGGAACGGCTACCTACGAGATGGACCGACGACCTGGTGAGGATCGCTGGGTCTCGCTGGATGCAGGTGGCTATGGACCGGTCGCGCTGGAATTCGATTGGAGAGGCCTATGTTCAGCAGTGGACAGCTTCGGGCTGAAATGATGATGATGATGATGAAATATGTAATAGATTAATAATAATATTAATCTATGGTACAAATAAGCAATATCAATATATTTGTAACGTCAAACTCAATAGTTTCCATTTACCAGATGCATTATTTCCATGAACGATTTCACGAAATATACCCGATGATACACATTATAATTAATTTCAGCGTCAGTTAATTCACAATACAAATCCAAAATCGATACACAAATCAGAGATTCGCCGTTATTACGTCAATATATACTTAATTAATAATTAAAACGATACTATCCGTTTTCGAATAATAATTTAAATTATTCTGTTTGGAATTAGTCTCGAGATTTTTAATTATTAGTGTCGTTCATGACCAATAGCACGCTGCCAAACCTAACTAATATAACTAATGCGAATGTAGATTTGTTTGTTTGATACGCTTGGCCTTACTGCTAAACCGATCATCATGAAATTTTGTACATACTTTATAAGGGGTACAAAGAAGAACATAAAAAAAAATTCCAATACACTCGTATTGGATTTTTTTTTCGGGATAGAAGGTATATATATTCAGTCATTCAAGATCAACGCAAGCAGAGTCGCGGATAAAGCTAGTATTTACATAACATAGCCGATATATGTTGTTACAGTAATGATGCTGAATAGTGCTTCTAAGATTTTTTTCGTAACATTTGCTTATATTACGTTTATGTTATTGAACCACGGGCTTTTGTACTGAGGTGCGTACGGAGTGTACCACCAGCACAGTAGCTTGCACCGACTGGGTTCGGCCTCCTTCTGCGACATGATGTTCTCACAAAAAAGGCTAGGCGTTCGTTGGCTGATCCTCTACAAAATAGGCAATCTTTAGCTGGGAGAGGTCCTATCTGACCCGGGTAGTCAGAATTCATGACTCCGGTACCTACGCAGAGTACTTCTCGAGCGTATAGTGAGCGGAATCCTGGCCTCCACCTACTAGTGACATATCATCGTTGCCTTGCGTATTATCTTGTTAATATTACTGAAGCCTCTATCTAAAAACTACCAGCAAACCCATTATCATCATCAGTCCGAAAGGGCACAAAGGAAGAATTTGTCATAAACTCCACGCTTGGTAGATCTTTGAGATGGCGGTAGATTTTGATTGAATAAAAATCCTAGTACATTCTATCCTAGCCTAGTACACTTCTCAAATGGCTCTCACATCATCCACGAGAAGAGATGGAGTGACGTCATTATTATATCGGCTCCGCACAGCAATGTCAATAAAGCCAATCAATCATCAATTTTAATTAATTTTAATTATAATCGGTTTTGTGTTCGACTGTACTTTACCATCCATACTATAAGAGCCTACGTTGGTAAAATTCGTACGTCACGGTGTTCGAACGCTCGCCGGAGCGTGCGAATTTTTGTAAGTCGCCAGTTTGGGTAAAGCCCTCTGCATACAGAGATGGTAGCAAATATTTAGTAATGATCTCCTGATAATGACAGTTTTACCTTCAAAACTTTTATACACATTGTATATAGTGGCCTAGATGGAATTTTAACTTGTATGTTAATTTTCTTTTTTTTTTGTTTCAATGTTAGATATAAAATTAGAAGTATTGTGATGCAGTAGCAATCGCCTCCTCTTTGGATCAGTCGGTCGAGGTTCGAAACCTAGACAAAAGATACTAAATTTTGTATAGCTTGTTTTGAAAGTTTTGGTAGATGCGTTTGTTTTTTAAAGGTATCTCTAGAACAACTGCGTACGCTAACCAGTCCAGGGATAGGTGTCCTACGTTGGTAACAGTAGTCACAATTCCGGTCTTTCGGAAACGACACGAACCCGAACTTGGCTATACAAACCACCCACACCTTATACAGTATTTTTTCTTCCTTTATTGCCTTCATCGAATCCATACCTATGACCGCCACGGTAACACATTTGCGGTAACTAAATCAACTATAAAACACCAACAAACAAATACTAAACGAAAATTTAATTCCGACCAACTTAGTGTTGCTGTAGTCACTAACAAGTTTTCACCTATTAAATGATTGGATAAGTCCTATCTGGTATTTCCTTCTGACTCAATTTTTCTTAAACTTCTTAGTCAGTATCTTCATTCCAGAAGGTCGTATCCAGCTAAAGTGTTCATTTTGATTGCTGGATACACTATCCTCTTCCATGTAGATCTTTATAGCTTCAGGTCTTGGCAGACCGGTGAGTGTCTTCACTGGGTCTGACCAATGGATGGATGAGTGACCGTGAAGTATTTTCTCATCGACCTGGCCCGTTACCATTAGCTTTTCCAGGTTGTTATTCAACTCTGAATCCATTGTCTATCAGTATAATACAATGACAATGGGCAGGCCACATAGCGCGAAGATCGGATGGCCGATGGGGCAAAAAAGATCACGAGACCACGTACTAGCAAGTGCAGTGTGGGACGGCCACCTACGAGATGGACCGACGACCTGGTGAGGATCGCTGGGTCTCGCTGGATGCAGGTGGCTATGGACCGGTCGCGCTGGAATTCGATTGGAGAGGCCTATGTTCAGAAGTGGACAACTATGGGCTGAAATTATGATGATGATGGTGATAACACAACAGGATCTAAAGGTACTTTCACAATCGAAATAGATTTCCAACTGTGTGATCATCGACAAACTAATTTTGGGAATATAGTTTTTTTTTACGCAGAGAGAATTCTACATAGGACTTTCGGAAGTCGTAATGGCGACTTGCTGGGCGTGTCAGACTCTTACTGACTAAAATCTCTGCGGCTGCCTTCACCGACAGATTGAGGGGCTCCAGGATCCACTGTGGATGACCTACCGATGTTGGAAATATAGTTACTCACTCCAGTATATTGTAAATACTCCTTTACATCGTTCGAACAATGCAAACGTTGCAACAAAAAGAACAAAATAAAGGCATATCGGTACACGAACAAAAAAAAATACAATCTGTGACCTCGAGCGTGACGCACACGGCCTACGGGCAAATTACACTTCCAGCCAACGAAAATGGTTGCACGAGACGTGTCAAAAGGGACAAGTGCCAACCTTACATGTACCAGACAATGTACAAGTTTGAAATTACATTTTTATTCTATACTAGCTTTTGTCCCCAACTCCGCCCGCGTGAATGTCGGTTTTCCGATACTTGGAAAATCCCGAACCAATCATAGATTTATATAAAAAATACCTATGAACCACTTTTGCTTGACTTCTCGTACCATAACGGCGGCTACTATAACAGGGGTCAAGGTGTATCTTCAATTCTACTGGACCGATTTTGATGAAACATGCAATAATATTTAAGCCGGAATAGTACCTTTAAGACTAATAGTTTAATCAAAATACCCGCTGGTTTTTGCGTGAAGCCCGAACAAACAAACAAACATCGACGGATTTGGTTTCAGAAGCCCTAAATTAGTCGATCTGAGTAGTTTTTTTTTTCTTTAATATCTATGATATTTGAAATTTTGATTTTTAACAATTTTGTAATAGTATAGATATAGATAGATTTACTTTTAGCGTGATTAAGGTAACAAGGTATCTGGTTTAAAGGCTAATATTTCTAAAATAGTTGTCGTGTAATTACGTAAAGTAAATTTCAAGCATTTTTTTTTAAAAACATATTAAATAATTAATTAATTATTTTTCTCGAATTTTGTTACACAGATCTATGGAATTCCGTTAAATGCTTATTGTGGAAGTCCTTGTAAACTCAAATACAAAATTTAACCGGAGATTACTCCGGTTAAATTTTAAAAAAATTACTTACAACCCTCTTTAAAAAATACTTCTATAATTATATAGAAGTATTTTTTAAAGAGGGTTGTAAGTAATTTTTTTTATTTTATTGAAATAAATGAACAGTGATACTATTCAATGATATTAATAAATAAATATAAACATATAAATTAAAAGTCCACCAACTTAGTTTACCACAAATTATTTTGGTGTGAAGGGTATATATGCTGATAGGAAGTGACAGTTTAAATTTATATAAGATTTGTAGTAGTATTTTGTCACTTTATTAATTTAAATAACTTTAATGAAAACCCAATCAAAATCAATTCAGTAGTTTTTGATTGATACCGTATCATATTTTAATATATAAGACAACGTTTATATGTATTTATTTTCTCCACTCCCAAATGTGTATATGTTTTTTTAAATTTATTTTCATCAAATTGGGATATAGCATATATCACTTAGAGACAATATAGCTTACTATTGATGAGAGTTTTCATAATCCGTTAAATAGTTCCGCAGATAACCTTTTATAAACAAACTCACATACTTTACCTCTTTATAATATTAGGAAAGACAGGTAGGTAATTATAGAGTGTATAAATATATATATTCGACGGATGAGTGTCATAAGAAATATGAATAACTTCAAATTCCTGTAGTCTGCGAGCCGTGTATTTCCCCAAATTATATAGTTGCGCACACATCCTTCCCAGACCGCAGAGCCAGACCTTGACAGACAGACGAACGGACAATAGGCGATAAGGGAAGCCTGCGGTTGGCGGGCAACCGACTTTGCAGCCTTTGCATACAACGCACGCGCTGCCCGTATCTGGGTACATGGAGGTAAGAAATTATTTGGATATGACCTGTTAATAAAAAAAAATTAAAACAGAACAGTCTATGTTGATTTTAAATTTATTCATTTACACTATATTCACACTACATGTGGGCGGACTTATGCCTAAAGTATTTTATACCGGTCAACCTTTACACGGTGTTAACATTACATAAGGTAGGCTATGCTAGGCTATATAGGTGAAGTATCTGATGTAAAAAAGAAGTTTCATTTCACTAATATTACATATTATATATAAATGACTGCACGAATGGAGCAGTGGTTTAAGTGTCCACTGCGCTGTCGAGTGTTGTAGGTTCGATCCCCATACGGGACAACATCTTTCTGTAAATCACAAATTGTTGTTCTGAGTCTGGATGTCCTGTGTTCCCGTTATTTGAATGTTTGTAAAGTCCCCGCGACACAGGAATTAATCCTAATACGGGAGGTGTCAAAAAAAAAAATATTTTATGTGTGGCGATGGCATAATAATAGTGTCACCTCATTTCTTCCTGTGGGTGCTGTGAGAACCAGCCGATGGTTGTATACCAAGATAAGAGGCAGCACCATTATCCTGTTATTCAATCAAAATCTACTGCGATCTACAAGACGCCTGCCAAACGTAGAGATTATGACAAATCCCTCCTTTATGGAGAGGGTGCCCATGACCAGCAGTGAACTTTGATGATGATGATATACAAATACATAAATATAATATACAAAACAGACTAATAAAATAAAATTAAAAATCATATAATACATGATATACATATTTGGCGAGAAGTTTATGAGCCATGATGACGTTGATGATTACGTACAATCAGCTGTAGGGTCGAAGTGTAGCAGGAGTGGCAGTATCCGAAAAGGGAAGATCTTCCGGCCGGACGGGTGTTATGTCTGGCGAGGCCTGCCACCGCCCCGACGACGGTTGATGTCGGGACGTTGTATATACGCTAAGTCGCTATTAAACTTCATGCGCGTGATTCAGACTTCCATGTTATATCGTCAATTTAGAACTGCGCCATCTGTTGAGGATGTGTGGTATGTAGTGAAGTGGATCGCCACACATAAATATAATAAATTCAGATTTTTTGAGATGATTTAAATTCTAAGAAAACTTAATATTTGAAAGGTATATATAGGTCCAGATGGTTGTTAAGACTCTAAATAAGGACGAAAATATCACCATCATCTCATCATCAGCCTGTTGAAGTCGACTGCTGGTCATGTTCCAGAAATAGGCGGGTTGGTAACTTTGTTTCTCTTTAGATTCGAATTTACTTCATTCCGAATTTCACCTCGCAGAGTAAAAGATCCCAGAGGATTGATAATAGAATCTCACATGTGATAACTAAAAAATTCATCATCATCACCGTCCACAGTCCATATTCGTCCTCACTACAGGGGCACAGACCTCCCCTTAACAGGAAGGGGATTAGGCCGTAGTCAACCACGCTAGCCTAGTGAAGATTGATTGGTAAACTTCACATACCCATGCGGGCATGTAGGTCTGCTCACGAAGTTTTCCTTCTCCGTTGAGTACCTTAGTGTCTACGATGTAAACCGTACATGAATTAAAAATAACTCAGTGATAAGGGACCGGGATCGAACTCGCAAGCTTTCGACTGTGAGTCGTGTCTATAACCACTACACCACCAATGTCGAGGAGGATTACCACAAAAAAAATTACCACATCCTAATTTTCGTACTGTATGTAAATTTTTATTCATAACCAACCTTACGATGTGTTGTCAATTACTGCTGATCCTCAATACGCTGGCATGGAGCCAGGGTTCGTAAAAACTGCGCGCTCGTGCTTACCGTCAATTTGTATGCCGCCTACCGTCATTTTTCAAAAAACTGACTGGCTGAGCAGGTTTGGTTTAAGTTACGTTTATGCACAGAGTATTCATCTGCAGCCCGTGTACTGATACTGCCCACTGCTGGACATGGGTCTGGTCCATAAAAAGGAGATATTTGCCATAATCTCGATGCTTGATAGGCGTCTTGGAGATCGCAGCAGATTTTTGTTGAATAACAGGATTACGCCGCTGTCTATTAGCCCTTAGCTACACTCATAATCATTATAATGATTAATAGCCTATCGCCATCTTTGATGTTATATCTACTCCTATTTCTCTTACGGCTACCCGACTGATTCCGCCATACCGAGAATACGGGACAATAGCGAGCATACTGGATGGGCATGTGAGACTTGCAACCACTAATAACACATACATACACTCACGCCGATACCCCATAAGGGTAGACAGAGACTATAGTATATACTACATACAGTCACGCCTCTTTCCCATTGGGGTAGGCAGAGACCACTTCTTTCCACCTGTTACGATCGTTTAATGTAGCAAAGTGGATATTCGCAGCCCACATTTCGCCCCCGTGTGCAACGAGACGTGTCGGGTGGCGAACCGCGACGCCGCCATTTTATGAGTTTCAAAAGTGATTAAAGTTCCTAATTGCGTACCCACGGCTTAGTGGAAAGGAAAGGGAAAAGGATGAGGTAGGAAAGGTGTATTGAACTAGGAGTATGGAATTCAGAAAAAGGACTATAGGGTAGAGGATACTTCTATCTCGGAAGGAGTAAGAAGAGACAGTAGTAGCTCAGAGGGTCGGAGTCGCTTCCCTGTATACTTAAGTCTATTTGCCGAACAGGATAAAAGTCTATAAATACTGTTATGATGTCCTATTGCTAGCCCTCTGCTTAAACAAGAGAGTCGTAAGCATTGCCATACAGTGTGTCTATAGACCCCATGCCATGCATACCTATTAATTTATTATTATTTTTTACCATATTTAAACCATATTTAAGTACTTGACTCTTGAGTCCCAACTAATGGTAATTGGCGATGTAAAGCTTTAAAGCTTAAATTCTAATCTCGGGAAAATATTTTTCTTGTTAAATTTAGTTGCTCAGACACGAGCGGGCAGCTCTTTTGCAATGGCACCGTCCCACTCGGATCCGAGTGATAGACAGTGTACGTGTTGAAACTCAAACACGATGATTTCATAAGTCGAGTTATATGAAACCCATTTCCTTGTGACTCCAATACTGAAATTCAAAAGGTTATATTTTTACGAGTGACGCACTCGCGGCGCCCATTATCGCCGGCGGCTTTGATGGCGCATAAACTAGACGCAGATGTGTGGCTGGCGTAGAGCCGCCACTATAACGTGAGGCGGTAATGAGGATTTGGAGACGCTTGTAAAATTCCGAACGAAAGTGTGGTAACATACATATATAGAAAATTAATTAACACGATCACTGCCGCGCGAAAAATGGTTATATGCGTATATAACCGGATAAATTTGACGTATTTACTAGAGTTTGGGAAAAGCTCAGAAAAATCTCATTTAAAAATGATATACATATATACACTCACGCCGATATCCCATAAGGGTAGGCAGAGACCATATATACTACATATATACAGTCACGCCTCTTTTCCATTGGGGTAGGCAGAGATCACTTCTTTCCACCTGCTACGATCGTTAAATGTAGCAGAGTGGCTATCCGTTAAAAATGTTAAAGTTCCTCATTGCGTTTAATGGACAGGAAAGGAAATAAGCTAGGAAAGGTGTATTGAGCAAGAAATATGGAAAAACGTTAATATCATCCGCGTAAATATCGTTTTTCTGCTGCGTGGGAAATCCCGAAACAATCATAGATTTATATAGAAAGCCTAAAACCCACTTTTACTTGAGCTCTCCTACCTTAAAGGCGGCTACTAAATCAAGGATGAAGCTGTACCTTCAATTCTACTGGACCGATTTTGATGAAGCATGCAGCAATATTTAAGTTGGAATAGTACCTTTAAGAGTGTAATAGTTTAACCAAAATACCCGCTGGTTTTTGCGTGAAGCCTGAACAAACAAACAAACAAACAAACAAACAAACAAACAAGGACGGATTTAGTTTCAGAAGCCCTTAATTGGTCGATCTAAATAGTTTTCTTTTAATATTTTTGATTTACAAAATTTGACATTTAATAATTTCATAATATAATAGTATAGATAGATAGATATTAGTACATAAATATATACATAAATATGTCCATGACTCTGATACAAATATTTGTACTCTTCACACAATATTTTTTCGAACTCGTTGGCTCGTTGACCCAGAAAGAGGGGTCACTGCCACTCGGTCGTCAAATAATTATTATATATAAATATTGAAGAACATGTTCTCCAATAAATTAAAAGAACTCGAAATACTGTAGGAAGAAAACCGCCGCGCATCGACCAGCCCACGCGAATGCGACGTGTTTATAAATACAATAAATACTTTCACCTTCAGTCTTTAGCCAAATTTATCACGTCCCATTGTGTGGTGCAAGCTATAGACGCACGCCGCTACCAGCGAGATCGCGATACTGAAAACTCTCATTGGGGTTATTTCTTTCAATTATCACTGATGTGTAATTTATTTTCTCTTTTCATTATTTAAAGAAATTGATAATAATGAATATTTTTTAAGTTTATCATTAAATCATTGATCATTTGAAAAACCGTGTTATGAAGTTGACAATTGATTCATCATCACTATCGCCAGTCCATATCGTCCCCACTACAGGGACACGGACCTCCCCTGATCAGGAGGGGGATTAGGCCATAGTCTACCACACTACCCTAGTGCGGGGCGGTAGACTTCACATACCCATGCGAGCATGCAGGCTTCCTCACTAAGTTTTAATTAGTGTCTACAATGTAGACCGTACATGTGTTACAAATAATAACTTAGTGGTTAAATAATAACAACGGCCAATCAAATAATAACGGGCCCGTGATCGAACCCATAACTCTTCGCGATCATAAGCCGTGTCTAAAATGTGTCACCACCAATGCACTTTAACAATTGATTACCTTCATGTAAAAAAGTTGATATAAAATATAGTCATAATAAGTTAATAATTACAAATCAAGTTATACATATATCATAAATGTACTTATATATATATACGTTAATGTATAATATATGACGCGAAATTTATAGTATTATTTTTTTTATTAATACATTCTCGCCGATCGTCGTTATTTCAATGGCAAGGTGTGTAGCTTCAGCGNACTTAGTGGTTAAATAATAACAACGGCCAATCAAATAATAACGGGCCCGTGATCGAACCCATAACTCTTCGATCGTAAGCCGTGTCTAAAATGTGTCACCACCAATGCACTTTAACAATTAATTACCTTCATGTAAAAAAGTTGATATAAAATATAATAGTCATAATAAGTTAATAATTACAAATCAAGTTATACATATATCATAAATGTACTTATATATATATACGTTAATGTATAATATATGACGCGAAATTTATAGTATTATTTTTTTTATTAATACTTTCTCGCCGATCGTCGTTATTTCAATGGCAAGGTGTGTAGCTTCGGCATTAGTTGAAATCGGTGGAGGAATGCACTTGGAAATAAAAATTTAAAGGCTCTATTTTGTGTGCAATCTTCGTTTGACATTTTAATTAAGTCGTGCAAGCTAGCATTCGAAGACAAAATAATAATACAAAACGTTAAATAAGCCTAATAATAATTGTTTCTATCGAATAATTCATACATACTACAGCTACAACATAAACGAATTTAGTAGATTAAATCCTTAAAAATATACTTACGTATATTTTACATCTTTTTAGCTGTTAAAATACATTCATAACAGTTTCGGTTACAAAATAATTTTTAGTTAAAGCTGTAAACAAATCCCAAATAAAACCTAAAAACCTAATCTTTTCGATCATTTTAATCATCTTCATAAACATGCCTGATTAATAAAAATTTAAATTTTATTATATTATTTTGTTCATTATTAAATAGAAAAAAACTCAAACGAAGTGACATTAGACATGATATAATTTGACAATAAATATCCAGTATCTAGTTTACTTACGTTTTGTCACTGAGAGGCGCTTTTGTTTTTGTATTGCTCTACTCCATAATTTCAGTTAAATATTTATACAGCCCCATGAGTAGGGGCATAATATAACTCTTAATTTTAGCACTGTTTACTAGTCGAGAATTGACTGTTGAATAGATCCTCGTTCTTTTTGTTCCACTGCCAAATACAGATCTCTATAAAAAGGAGATTTGTTAAAATATTCTAAATTGACTTGCGTAAAGATTATTAATAGACCTTTTTAAATAGCAAATTAATGAAACTGCTAATAACCCTGATATATTCCTGAATTCTATTAGAAACACAGAATAACACTGTCCGTAATTATTAAATATGAAATGATTTTATCTTGGGCTCAGATGGACTTAATTTAGGAAGTGAATAACTCACGTGGAAAGCTTATATGTGTTTTGGATATTTCATTATATTTTTAATAAAAATAATACTGTTTTAAAATTTCTATAATCACCATCATCATATCAGCTGACAGACGTCCACTGCTGGATATAGGCCTCCTCTAATGATCGCCACACTGAGCGACTATGATCTGCCTGCATCCACCGATTGCTCGCAACCCTGACCAGGTCATCGGTCACCTAGTCGAGGGTCTACCCGCATTACGCTTTCCGGTTAGGGGTCAACACATTAAGACCCCAATGTCGATCGGTTCTGCGAGCTATGTACCCCGCCCACTGCCAGTTCAGTTTTGCAATCTTTTGAGTTACTCAAAAATTCCGATAGATGGTGTTAAATTAAATAAATCCGCTGTCTCTCGTGTCTTGTTCCAAGGGCAGAGTGCAACAAACTGAGCCTTGCGACCCTGACTGGGCTAAGGCCAGTCGCCTTAGTGCACGCGTTCACAGCAGTGATTTCCGATATGCTTATAACTTCCAAAAATACTGTCCTTGTTTTTACCAGGGACAGCAGCATTATGTTGGTATTTAACGAATCGCTACAATAATCTCTAGAAACTCTGTCAAATGCGAAAATAAAGGTCAGTGCGAGGCAGTATCGGAAAAGGGAAGATCTTCCGACGAAGGGAAGATGTTATGTCTGGCGGGGCCTCCCACCGCCCCGACGGTAGATGTCGGGACGTTGTATATACTAAGTCGCTATCAAACTTCATGCGCGTGATTCAGACTCCTAATATGGTCACTCGAGACTTGTGCCATCTGTTGAGGATGCGTGGCACTATGTAGTGAAGTAAGTCGTCACACGTCTCGTTTCCCGCGGGGGCGAAAAGTGTGCCACCGATAGTCACTTTTTTGACTGTAGCAAGCGGAAAGAAGTGGTCTCTGCCTACCTCAACTCCTCGGTAGTATAGTATCACAGGGAAGACCAGGGTTCGATCCACGCCGGAGAGCCAAGGAAAAGACGTGATTGTATGTACATACTATGTATTTTTTATATTTCTGATGCCCTAACTTATGAGTAACTTAGTGCACACTATATCAATTCAAGCGTTATCTTTATGATGGAACAAACAATCGCACACACATACACAGATCTGTTAAACGATATACTTTCTTTTGACAGTGATGTAAAAATACAACACACATACATACATACACTCACGCCTCTTTCCCATTGGGGTAGGCAGAGACCACTTCTATCCACCTGCTACGGTCGTCTAATGTAGCAATGTGGCTATCAGCAGCCCACATTTCGCCCTCACGAGCAACGAGACGTGTCGAGTGGCGACGACGACACGGCCATTTTATAAGGTTCAAAAGTGTTAAAGTTCCTCATTGCATCACCGCGGCTTAGTGGAGAGGAAAGGAATGAGGATGAGGTAGGAAAGGATTACTAAACAAGGAATATGGAGTTTAGGAAAAGGATAGGATACTACTATCTCGGAAGGAGTAAGAAGAGACAGTAGTAGCCGGGGTCGCTTACCCGTATACTTAAGTCTATTTAGTAAGTAAAAATACAACCCATTTTATTCGTTTATTTAATCAAAAGCACAGATCAATAAAACTCTAACTATGGCTGTTACGTTTAGCATTGTTAAATATTCAGAGCGCAGAGCGCATTAAAACCTACATGAAATTGCAAGCGTACTAATGGACACATACATTGATGGCTCCGTTCGTAATAGCTTTAATGACTATTGAATTAAATTTGCAATGTAATTAGCATTAGTATTTGTGTATTTTTTTTTAATAATAATAACATGGACT
>WUAW01025036.1:8902-19135 GCA_017165845.1 Thaumetopoea pityocampa
GCCAAAGTGACTAATGGTGAGAATGTTTTCTGTAATTATTATATTGAAAAGGGAAATATATTTTAATACAAATCACTACAGTCAATAAATAGTTTTTTAATATTAATATTTTAGATTTTCAGGAGAAATGTTGACAGAAGCTTTGGCAACAGCTAATTTGGTGTCACTTATGGACAATCTTTTTGATGCTGTCAATGCATATACCCCTTATCTAAAAGGCGGGAAAAAATTATCTACCAATTTACAGGCTACTCCGACCATTTGAAACATTTCGAAATAATGGTAGATACTTTTAAAAATATGACATTTATTGGTTGCCGAGGAAATCCTCCATCTAAAGATGGATGGATTTGGACCATAAATGGGATCACAATGATTTGGAGGGACATTACACTAAAGCACAAAAATATTAAAAGTTTGTCCACAAGATGTCTCCAACAGGATCCTCTTGAAAATTTATGTGGATGCATACGCAACAGCTGTGGATCCAACCCTAACCCCACAGTCGGTCAATTTGTTGCTGCATAAAGACGTCGATAATGAGTAATTTACCATACACTGGATCTGGGAATTGTGAGAAAGATGAGAATGAACCCATAAAAAAATTTCAAAACATTATTTTCAGCAACCATTATACACGTAGATGATGAATACAAAATATTAAAAGATCAAGATATGGCCTTGTGGTGACTCTTTCGCACCTCTAGTCTCACCTGAACTGTGTATGGTAGTCTTTTGTTTGTCTATGTCAATAATAAAATACATAATGTTTAACACACCGTCAATTTGGTTTGTTATGTTGGCAGGACTTTTTTCATAACGACGCTAGATCCGAGTAGAGAACCCGATACTTTGTTTGGTTTTGTGTAATTCAGCTATTTTTAGATTTGTGACTGTTGTAGAATTTTATCGAACACGCGTTATAAATATAAAATCGGTGTGAACTTGAAGTGTTTTCCTTCATCCTCCCACATACCAAAGTGGTGAGACTCACGTGATTGCGAACATTTCACCGGAATTTTCGTGGAATTCGATCAAGACGTATTGTTTTCTGCAACTTTCTACTTTCTCCAAGTTGAAATACATTGAATCCAATCCATCGCAACGTTTGCTTCTGCAAATTCAAAAATTAGGAAAACAAAACAAACACTTGTGAACTGTGTTTATGTGTTTTTCGAACTTTTTACTTAAGTTTTAGTTAAGTTTTATATAAAAAACAGTAAGTTTATTAATATTAAGGTTTTACAACATATTTTGGTAAGTTTTTGATACAAAAAATTTTATAAAAAAAACTTATATTTTAAAATTTACTACTAGGGTATTAGTTTTAACAAAGAAATTGTGAATTGGTTTTATACTTAAACCCTGGCCAACGAAAGCTGTCCACGCATTATTTTCAGAAGTTTTGATATGGCAATAATTTAAGACTGTCAAAATTTACACATTGACGTTTCGTACTTGAGTCATCTTGTGTTCACGTGCATCATATTTTCATCGATTTTGTTTAAAATAATGCCGAAAACAAAAGTTCGACGAGGAAGCTTCTATTTATTATAATTGACAAATATAAAGACATAAAAAGTGATTTGAATCAGAAATCTGCAGAGAAAATACTACGACTGGATTCAATCCTTTCACTTTTAGGTTAGTTTATTGAATTTCTAATGAAACAACTTGATACTTTTCGACTATTTATAACAAATCGCAATACCTTTCACGGTGTATCTACTTTTCAGGAAGTATTAACAACGAGGAGACAAAACTTAAAATTGTGGAAGCAATAAAGAAATTGCAGCTTGACCAGAAATTGGCTGGGGAGGTCGATGATATCATCACAGCTCCTCCGACCGACGGCTCAAAATATACCAAATTAAGAGTTAGTAAGACGACTTTCGATGTCTGAAGAGCAGCGTGTACGCCAGGTTCATCGGGGAAGAACTCGGTGACAGAAAACCATCCCAGTTTCTCCGGCACCTCCGCTCGCTCTCCGAGAATAATGCCTTGACGGATGAAAGCATCCTTCGACAGCTATGGATGCGCCGCCTTCCTCAACAGGTACAAGCAATCCCGGTCTCCCAAACTGACCTGACCTTGGAGAAACTGTCAGAGTTGGCAGATAAGGTTATAGAAATTGCCGGACCTAACAAAGTCTACTCATGCTCCCCTCCGTCCACATCAACACCGACCACTGTCTTAGACACATTACTTGCTCGGGTGGATGAACTTAGCAAGCAGGTTGCCTCTTTGACGAATCAAAGACCTGGACGTTCGCGCAGCCGTAAAGCATCCTCTGCTAGTCGACGCTCTCGTACTTCTACACCTAGTGCGCCAAACAAGATGTGCTGATACCATAAAAAGTTTAACGCCAAAGCGACCAAATGCATTCAGACTTGCAGCTGGTCCTCACAGCAGGGAAACGCGAATAACAGTCAGTAGAGGCGGCAACTGATTGTTACCAACCCAGCCGCCAGACTTGACTCTTCGTCACGGACCAGAAGTCTAAGCACCAGTACCTCATCAATACTGGCTCAGACCTCTGCTGCTTCCCTCGGCGGCTACTCAAAGGTAGGTTTACTGATAGCGAATACAACCTCAGCGCTGTGAACGGCAGCTCCATCAAGACGTATGGAAGTACTTCCATGCATCTCAAGTTAGGATTACGTCGCGACTTCCACTGGAACTTTGTCATCGCCGACGTGAATACTCCTATCATTGGTTCAGAATTCCTCAGTTATTACAACCTCCTGCCAGAATGCCGACTTAAGCGTCTTGTTGACGGTAATTCAAATTTATTTGTTTCTACTGTTACAGCTAAGATTTCACAGGACAGCGTCATGGCCATAGCCTGCAACAACTCAACTTTTGCACAAGGCTTGCTGAGTTCACAGATATTACGCGCCCTCCTGGCTTACCTCGAGTCGTAAAGCACAACACCGTTCACTACATTCAGACCACCGATGGGTCTCCCGTATCTTATCGTCCGCGCCGTTTGGCACCACATAAACTTGTTTCAGCCAAGAAGGCATTTGAGGACATGATGAAATGCGGGATAGCCAGACCATCCAAAAGCGATTGGGCTTCTCCCTTACAGATGGTCCTTAAGAAGAACGGAATGTGGCGTCCATGCGGAGACTACCGTGGCTTGAATGCCAAGACCGTTCCTGACAAATATCCTGTTCGCCACATTAACGACTTTACCCATAACCTCTTTAGAGCCAAGGTATTCAGTATCCTCGACCTGGTGAAAGCTTACCATCAGATTTCCGTTTTCAAGGACGACATTCCAAAGACTGCCATCGTGACTCCGCTTGGCCTCTTCGAATTTCCTTTCATGACTTTCGGTCTAAGAAACGCAGGTCAGACCTTTCAACGCTTCATCGATGAGGTCACACGGGGTCTCGATTTTTGTTTTTCCTACACAGATGACATTTTGATCTATTCACGAGACGAGGATACTCACAGAAAACACCTGCGCACGCTTTTTGGGAGTCTTCAAAAATACGGTGTGGTTTTATTTTTTCAGCCTAAACAGCCATATACCACAAGGTCTGGCAGACGGGTGCGGTTTAAAACCTTTGATTAATTGATCAATTTCCGTAGGGTTATCTTTCTCCGTGGGGGGTGGTGTGGCGACTCTGTCGCAGCTCTACTCTCACCTGAACCGTGTATGGTAGTCTTTTGTTTGTCTATGTCAATAATAAAATTCATAATGTTTAACACACTGTCAATTTGGTTTGTTATGTTGGCAGGACTTTTTTCATAATAACGCTAGATCCGAGTAGAGAATCCGATACTTTGTTTGGTTTTGTGTAATTCAGCTATTTTTAGATTTGTGACTGTTGTAGAATTTTATCGAACACGCGTTATAAATATAAAATCGGTGTGAACTTAAGTGTTTTCCTTCATCCTCAACACACCAAAGCCTCATCCCTCGAAAAAAATTTAGAGAAGGGTAGCCTCAGTGAAATACAAGCGTGTGCTTACGTTTGTAGATTCATTATTAAGAATAATAAAAATAAACGTAGCTTATGTATGCAAATTTTTGTCACAGAGACACAAGAAGAGATTCATAATTTTATTGAGTTTAAAAATTATGAATCTGTAAAAAACTCCTTTATATTTGCCACAAGAGATCTAGTAAATTTTATTGAAAATAGTGCAACGATTATTAATTCATTTTTAGAAAAAAGGCACATGAAAGGAATTTAAAAATAAGATTATCTTTTAAAAAAACTCAATAAATTATGATTTTCTGAAAAAATGTTAGGAACACACAGATTTAAATTATAATATTTAATTAACAGTGTATTTCATATTTGTGTTAGTAGATACTGTATAATAAAAAACGGGATATTTAGGAACGTGGCATCTACATCGGCGCTTAAAAGGAAGATGAATATTGTTTTGCATAAATAACTTTATACTCCGATGTCTTGAGGTCTATAAATCTTTTTTTTTTTCTTCACATTGAAACCAATTTAAGGATGGAATTTTCAGAAATACTTAGCCCCATGTTTATCTGTCGCTGGGGTTCGGATAGACTCCTGTTAGGTGGTTGCGTGACTTTTTAACATTTGTGTATTTAGTCTTGTTTTAGTTGAAAATGGCTTTAAATGACGAAAACATCGAAAGATGCACAGAAGTGTTGATTCGACGCTTTTTGGTTTTACTAAAAATATCACTATATCATCCTATGTGCCAAAACAGAATAAAGCAGTGGTCACCCTATCGAGTATGCACCACATGCCAAATGTTGATGAAACTACCAAGAAACCTTTTTTATAACCAAACCAAAATTGGAGTAGATCTACTCGACCAATGGTGTTCAAATTACTCTACAGTTCGTCGCACTCGCAGATGGCCCGTGGCTGTATTTTACCATATGCTTGACATTTCTGCCTCAATTTGCTATGTCGTGAGGTTGTCTCAAGTGTTAGAGATCCGTAAACATCATGGATTAAAATATAATAATATTGTATTGCCAGTGATTCCTAACCATAAAGATGGTTATCACACAAATTGTTATAAGAACTTTTTAGCTTTGATGAAAAAATATTATGAAAATATTGTGACTGGATCTAATGTTTCTACTCCTATAAAAGGTATTGTATTAATTTAATTATTTTTCAAGTAATATATGGTCACAAATAAAATAAAGCAGTCACAGTATTGAGTTAACTTATTTTCTTACCGACAATATAAAATATTCTGTATACTTTTATTATTATTGTATCTTTTACCTGTATAACTCAATACAATAGCTTTAACATCTATACATACACAAAAACTACCTGCTCGAATCTGAGGGTCACTCAAAAACTGTTAGAAGTTATTTTAACATAGAATTTTTAAACTTATTTATATTTCATATGTTACTAAAATTACTTCGTGTTTAATTAAAAACAAATTTATTGTGATAAGTATAAAATTAATAAATTTTAATAGTGTTTCTTCTTTCCCAATGAGTTAAGGTCATTTTCATTTCATGTTTTTTGGCCTAATAAACATCTCATTTAATTACTGTTATAAGGTTTTAACTGTTAACGAAAATTAAAATTATATTTTCAAAAAACTTTTTATTATAGACAATTTATTACCCGACAATTCACATCAACAAAGTGCGTTTGAAACATCTATATCAGCAACTACAGTTGAGCTCTCTACATTTACAGCAGAACCATCTACATCAACACTCCAACGATCCACATTTACAGTCGAACAAGCAATATTAGTACCCCGATCATCTGCATCTATACTTCAATCATGTACATCTACATCAGAAGCTCATGCTAGTGTTAACGATGAAGACAATGTCACTAATACATCAAGTACGTCTGTGGATGGCAATATTGAAAGAAATTCCCAGCTCAATCAAAAAATTTGTATTTTTTGTGACAAAACCTCCAAAAAATATCAAGGACAACGACAACCGCTTTCCGAGTTGGATAAAGAAGGTTTAATAAAATCCTCAGAAAAGTACAAAACATTTATCCGAGAAACAGAAACTTTCCAAAAAATACAAAATTCGGAGACGTTATATAATCATCGCATTTGCCGAAAGAATTATTTTAATAAATTACGGGAATTTGAAAAAAAAAACATAAACAAATTACCACAAAAATCTACAATTATATAAAGAAGCTTTTAACGAAATTTGCAGCTTTATCGATGAAAGTGTGATCAATAATAAAAAAAATTATTCTTTCACTTTTATTTGTACTAATTATTTAGAAATTATTTTAAATATTGCTGCGGAAAAAGGTGAATATAATAATGTTTTCAGCAAGGCTCACTTTGAGAATAAATTAAGAAAAAAATATCTTGATATTTTTTTCTTAATTTACTTAAAAATTTTATTAGTACATAATAAAAAAATTCTTGGACGAACAGGTTACTCAATCAACGACGATTTATTTACTGTAATAGAAGAATTGGATGTTCTCCAAAAAGCGGCGCTTATTTTAAGGCGAACAATTCTCGATATTAAAAAAACACCATTACCTGAATACATTATAACTTCAGATTTATTAAAGGGCGAATGCACGACACCCCAAATCATAAAAGATTTCTATTCGACTGTATTCCGTGGTTCTAACTTCAAATATAAGCTAACCAAAAAATGCGAACGAAAAAGTTCATCACTGGCTGAAGACTTAATTTTTAATGCGTCTCATGGCAAAATAAAAACGTCGAAACACATTACCCATATATTAAAAAGCATTACAAGTTCGCGAGAAGTTGTTGAGATTGTTAATGAATATGGCCACTGCTGTAGCTATCATACTATTGAGGAGTTGGAAGTAGAGGCTACATTTTCATCTTCGAGTCGATCTTCATCATGTCCTGAAGGAATTATTACAGCAGATGGGTTTTGTACGGGAGTAGCTTATGATAATTTTGATCGTTTCGTCGATACCGCATCTGATAAAAATACATTACACGACACTGTAGGTATGATTTACCAAAATGCACCTCAGGCTGAGGATTCAGAAGACGATGTTTTTGAAGAAATAACAGATAATGATAATCAAGAACAAAGTGAAATTGAAGGGAAGAGCGGTGACAAGACGAGAAAAAAAAGAGACGACGAAAGTTTGAAGCTATCGTTCCTGACTTACAGCCCTTTCCGAAAAAAGTAAGACTATCTAAAACATTATTATCATCTTCAGATGAGCGAAGGTCNCGATTTGTTCTGTTGAATAAACATTTGCTTGGACTAACTGCGTTTCTGTCGAGTTCCTAAGAATATTCCAGGTTCAATAGTAAATTTGTTAAAGATATTAATACTTCAAGACTGAAGATATGTTATCTCACACCAATCAAGAAAGTCACCAACAGCTAAAACTGTTGTTCTCGAGATATTGAAAGAAAGCCAAAAAATTGCTGAAGAAGTGAAACNTGTTTCTGTTACATCATTACAAAAAGTAAAAAAAATAGACAATCCCTAACACTCCTATGTGGGTTGGGTTCAATAGTAAATTTGTTAAAGATATTAATACTTCAAGACTGAAGATATGTTATCTCACACCAATCAAGAAAGTCACCAACAGCTAAAACTGTTGTTCTCGAGATATTGAAAGAAAGCCAAAAAATTGCTGAAGAAGTGAAAGAGTCCGAAATAGAAGTCACATATGATTTAGCCAACGCTAAAGTAGCGATGCAAATTCAGTCAATCGAGAAGCCGTTTGACAATATATTTATTCACTTGGGGCCCTTCCACATCATGCTGGCTTACTTTAAAGCGATCGGTAAATTTATATCTGACTGTGGACTCATGGATGTTGCGGTTGAAAGCTAGAATAATTGCAAGTGGGTCTGTTGATTTATTTATTTCTGGTAAGCATTTTAACAGATGTAAGCGATTACACCCTCTGATGGCATTCGGATTGGAAATTTTACATTTTAGATTTTTCTTAGAAAATGAAAAAATAAAAATTCTTGAAAATTTCGAAACAGAGTTAATTGCTTTTAATAATCAAAATTTATCTTATGACGCCTTACTAAATAATAGCGAAGTTTCTGAAATAATATCGGCATATAGTGCATTTAAAGAAGCCTGTCTAAGTGAAACTCACGGCATAACTCCAAAATTTTATATGTGTTGATGCCGAACCGCTCTGTGATATATATCACAAATGATGATATATATATGATAAATTTTTAATATATGTATATACATATATTAAAAATTTGGGATGCGAACGGCGTCATCCTCGTGGTTCTTTTAGAAAAAGGAAGAACGATCACTGGCAAATACTACAGTGAGTTATTGGACCGCTTCGACAAAAAATTGAAGGAGACACGGCCGCATTTGGCGAAAAAGGTGCTGTTTCACCACGACCAGCACATTCATCCGGAGTTGTTGCCGCCAAACTACATGAATTGCGTTACGAATTACTGCCGCACCCCCGGTATTCACCCGATCTGGCTCCTTGTGATTTTTTCTTGTTCCCTAACATGAAGAAATGGCTCGCGGGAAAAAGAATTAGCTCAAACGAGGAAGTCATCGCCGAGACAGAGGCGTATTTTGGAGAGTTCGACAAACCCTATTTATCGGAGGGGTTAAAATGATGGCCATGTTAAAACGTTGGGAGAAGTGTATCTTTCTAAAAGGGAACTATGTTGAAAAACATAAAATAATTTTTTGNGGCCATGTTAAAACGTTGGGAGAAGTGTATCTTTCTAAAAGGGAACTATGTTGAAAAACATAAAATAATTTATTGAAAAAAAAAAAAAAAAAAATTGTGTCTTCATTTCTAACACGGGTACTTATTGAACCGCCCTCGTATATACTGTCTTGAGGTTGTCATGTAAAAATATGAATCACGTTTTTATGTGCATATGTGTAAAGTAATAAAATACTTTTGGTTTACTGTTAATATTTATTGATTCCTTAAATATAATGAAGATCCACCTACATTTACATGGTAGCGGAAGTCCGTGGTTTATTAAAAAAAAATTGAGAGAATCAGGTAAAAAAATTGACTATTGTTGGTAAGTTGGTATTGTTGGTTGTTAAATTTTGCTAGAAGTGTAAAAAAGCCATGGAAAGGAAGGATGAGATAAGTCTTCAGATCTTTGATGGATCATGTTATGAAAAATGGAAATTTCGATTAAGACTATTTCTGGAATTGAAAAATTGCATACAATTTGAGCAAAATGAAAGAATCCAATGGAATATTTACAAATATTCGAGAAACAGATAAATGAATTGAAGAATGCAGGTGAGGTTATTTCAGCAGAAGACAGATTAAACTACTTATTACTCTCACTACCTGAAAGTCTACTTCTTTTTCTTTTCCACAGGTTACGGAACTGGACATTAAAAAGTCTATTTTATCTATATCTACTAAGGCGGTAGGTGATGATAGCATTCAAATCCAGATGTTTATTCCTATCCTGGAAGTTCTTGCACCTGTTATATGCCACATTATTAATTATTCTCTTGAAACATGTAACTTTCCTCAAGCCTGGAAGAAAGCTTGTTTTACCCCTATCCAAATTTCCAATCCATCTTCAGTATCTCAGTTCCATCCTATATCCATACTCCCGATTCTTTCCAAGGTTCTTGAGAGTGTTGTTCGGAATCAACTATCTGGTTATCTTTTTTCAAATTGCTTGCTAAGTCCTTACCAGTCTGGTTTTCGTCCTGGTCATAGTACTTACTACGGCATTACTTAAAATCACTGATAATATTCGACTGGCTATGGAAAACAAACAACTTACAATTCTAGTTTTATTGGATTTTAGTAGTGCTTTCAATTCAGTTGATTTCGATATACTCTTGGGAATCCTTTCTTCCTTTAATGTATCTTCGTCTATAATTGCTTGGTTTAACTCTTATCTTCGGGGTCGTTCACAATGATGACGCCTCATCTGAGTGGTGTGAGCTGGCTGCGGTCGTCCCACAGGGTGGCATTCTTTCCCCTCTGCTTTTTTCAGTTTTTATTGATGGTATCACTAAAGTTTTATCTTCAAACTATCTTCTCTATGCAGACGACTTGCAGATCTATCGTAATTTTAAAATTGAAGAGCTTCAAGCGGCAACTGATAACATCAATCATGATATGCTGAAAGTCAGAGGGTAGGCAAAAGCATTGGTCTGTTAGTGAATCCCACAAAAACACAAGTTGTGATCATTGGTTGAAGGTACTTTTGTGGTCACTTAGATCGTCAGGTTCTTCCTTCTGTTGTGTTTGATAATATTTCCATACCTTACTCCAAATGTGTTAG
>WUAW01025051.1:6838-17123 GCA_017165845.1 Thaumetopoea pityocampa
TAACCATTTTATAATAGTATAGATTATTGTATACGCTATTATTAACCAAACACAAAGCCAGTACTACACTAAGCAACATCTCTTACCTTGTGTAGACTCACGGGATGATTGCTTCAACTGGCAACACCACAAATTGATTCGCTTACAAAGACTCAAAAGGACGAGGCATTCAGGGCCGTAAAACCGATCATAAAAAAATAATACGCTAATCTTAGTATTGAACTGAATACTATTTAATACTTCCACAATGGACAATGGCACAATTATACCAAATCGGTCAAACGCCATAAATTACGAAGAAGAACACCCATTTTTTATTGATATATGATTTAATAAATGTTTTAAAATTTGAATTTTTTTTTAAAGACAACTCCTGCATTAGGATTAATTCCTGTATTGCGGGGCCTTTACAAACATTCAAATAACGGGAACACAGAATACCCAGACTCAGAACAACAATTTGTGGATTACACAAAGTTGGAGTCCCGTGTGTTGTGACTCGACAGCGCAGTGGAGAAGCGACCACTTAAACCACTACGGCATCCGTGTAGTCAATTAAAATTATAGCACTTCTTGTTATCTAATATGAAGATGGAGGACATAAATATTTGCTTCAATAATATTTTAAGCTTTCAAAGGAGCCACCGGCTCTCGGCGGCTATTAAAACTTACCTCAACAACATCGCGAGAAGGCCTCATAAGCCAAGTTTGCATGCCAGGGAATCGTTGGCAATGGGAGCAGACTCTCTGATGGAAATACATCGCACGATTCTCAGTGACCATATTGACCAACCTGTTGTACAAACAATATTTTCACTATTATCATCGGCCCAAAGACAAACACTGCTAGATATAAGCTTCCCTCATAAAGCGGCACAATGAAAGGCTTTCTTCCATTCGCAACCAATATTTACTGCTCTTTCTAAATTGTCCGTTCATCAGGTGGAAAGCCTACCCACCCTGCACTTTTCAGAACATAGTCGCCACTTAAGAACCTTTCTTCTACAACGGTTCTATGTACTATATTGCCTGCTAATTACCACTTCAACTTGCTGTTCTTATGGACTATCTCAATCACCCTGACACTTTCATGGATATCTTCGATTTAGATNCTACAACGGTTCTATGTACTATATTGCCTGCTAATTACCACTTCAACTTGCTGTTCTTATGGACTATCTCAGTCACCCTGACACTTTCATGGATATCTTCGATTTAGATTTTTTTTTTACGGAAAGAAACTCTAAGTACAGTTGTTTGCATAGCATTTTGAATGACTCTGAATTTATTTAAGTGATTTATTGGTTTAAAATGACGGTTCAAGACACTACTAAAAAACCTCTCATGCGCAATTCCAGATTCTTCTTCTTCTATATTTCATAGCGGCAATGGACTGCAAATTCGCGCCATTTCTCCCAGTGTCGTGTTTATATATATTGAAGTCATATATTTATTTTTTTCGAATTAACAATAAAATATCAAGGTGTCAAATTTTATTGCTTCTTGGAGTTTTGAAGATAATCCGACAAATACCACTTTGACTAGAATTTCAGAATCAGAACTTATTCCAATATCGTCAAAGGCAAATAGCCATGTAAAAACGCGGTCACTTTGCAGCGATGGTCACACTTTTATTCCAATGACTCAATATCGTTCACGATTATTGATTATTGATAAACAAAATAACACTAAATTTATATATCAAACATCACAATAAATCAATATAAAACGTTAAAACAAAGTAGGTGAAGCGTCAGTCAGTTTGCCGCCAAAACTCCCAATTTCAGATTGGTATAACTCCAAACCTCATATAAATACGCACTAGCCGACCTTTTCGTAGTGCTTTTAAATCAGTATAGAATTAAAAATTAACGTGATTTAAGCCCGCAATATGAAATTGTTATATAAAAAATGTGCGTTTTTAAAATTGGTAGCTTTAAAAAATCAGTTAGTGCGGTCACTTGTATTTAAAGACAATACGTTATATTTTTCTGCGGATTTTAATCGCGCGCGTCCAAACCTAGTGCGTGCGCCCACTTAAATTAAATCGGTAACGAGTTAAAATATAATTCTATAACAGATTCTCTAAGATGATTATGATTGAAAGATATAACTCATCTCCTATAAACGACACGCATCTAACTGAGACGAAGACAATCCAGTCTGACCGTTACAAATCGCGTGGTTAACTTACCAGCTCTTTGCAGTCTCGTAATGAAAAACGCAGTTTTTATTTGAAGGTGTTGAATACAAAATTCGTTTGAAATACTCGGGAGTACTCCTTGGCGTTATATTATGGATCACTCCGCGGAATAGGACTTTAAACTCGTTTCATCTACCACTGAGGCTGTGTATCGAAATAAATTATAGTCTGTTGGTATCCTCACGACAACCAACTATTGCGAAATGAATGAATATAAAGAATCATCGGCAGAATATCGGTCGAAAACAGTAGTGGGACATTTAAACAGTAAAACTATGAACTAGATTTGCCCACGACTCCACCCGCGTGAATGTCGGTTTTCTGCTACATGGAAAATCTGGAAACAAACATAGACATAAAGTCTTAGAATCACTTACTTGAGCTCTCATACCTTAAGGGCAGCTAGTAAAACGGGGATCGAGCTGTATTTTCAATCCTATTGGATCAATTTTGATGTAACATGCCTCGGTATTAAGTCTGAATAATACCTTTAAGAGTGTAACTATTTGACCAAAATCTACCGGCTGGTTTTTGGGTGAAGCTTAAACAAACAAACAAACATCGACGTATTTCGTTTCAGAAGCCCTTAATTCTCTCTAAATCTCAGTAAATTTTTTTTAATATCTTTGGTTTACACAATTTGATTTTTTAACAATTATATAATAATGAATGAACCAATAAAAATAAAACAAAATACTTTAGGAAACCTGTTTAAAACATTACATTTGAACAACCTGACATCTTGACGTTGTCGCTGATGACGCCCTCTACAATATTTTAACGAACTACCTGAATATTAGGTAAAATAGATTATTTAACGGTAGCTGAGTAGTAGGTAATAGTAGTTTATTTCGTCCATATGGACAGGCGAAGGAATAAAGCCATACTGCCAAGTCTTGAGTAGTTATATTATTTTCATAAGTCAATAAAATGCTGGTGCATCTCATTTTATCGCATCTTGGAAGTTTCGACGTCAATCCGACGAATATCACATTGACTAACGCGTAAGTTTCCGCAGACCTTCTGTCTTGAAAAAATACGGTCACTTAGCTATGTTAGTCACAGTTTTATTCCAATGTTTGAATATTTCTCACGATTATTGAAGATTAATACACAAAACAACACCAAATTTATATATTAAACATCACAATAAACTAATATAAAACATTAAAATAAAACTTCAAGTGACGCTTCACTGGGGTTTGGTGCCAAAACTCTTTAACGGTAGCTGAATTGATTGTAATTAAATAAATAAAGAGGGCGCTGGTTTAACACCATCGACCAATCACACGCCGCTAACCCGCCATTATTAAGAAGTTATAGAGAGGTGTTTGAATAATAAATGTGTAATTATTTCTTGTAAGTGAATATCCGATCTACATAATATACTACTGATTGTAATGTTTGTTTAAATAAAACCTTATGTTTATTCAGTCATAATTCAAAATCGCTTATTTTGTAATAATCCACTACTGTTTTCGACCGACGCTATGCACGGTTAAACTTTATGATCTTTTAAATTTATAACTTTGTTCGCTTGCCATCCTCTGCCTTGTCATCCAATGTCAATAAAATTAGTAATAAATAATGTGTTTGAATAGCCGCAGTTTCGCGGTGTATCCTCAAACGGTCGGTTGTTAAATAATAATAAACGCAGGTTTTACGTCCAAATAACCTATTATGTGGGTACTTGGAAATTTGATCTCGCTTCTCACAAAATTTATATTATTACCCTAAAACATTAATGGCGGTGAGTGTACGTAAATTCTAAACTTTAAGCAGATACTGAAAAACAATATTTTTAAGGATACAGCATTAAAAAAATTAATTCTATTTAATTTTGTTTTAACTACACTCTGGTCAAAAATTATCTTATGTTTTTTCTGTTTTTAATATTTTTAGATTACTTCGCGGACCTTATCGCGATAAATATTAATATTTTACTACCTCTAAGTTTCGGGTGAGATTAAAACGATTACGATAAGTTTTTATTGACGCTAAATTGTTATCCTGCTTTATTCAATTAAGAAATTTAATCTGGTGGACCGCGCTTTAAGTGTTCGAACGGCAAGATAATTCGGTCAAAAAACAATAAGACGTTGTGCTATTTTATTTAGATGCACAAATTGCTTATATTTTCCCTCTCGCCAATAACATACCTTAGGTGCAGACAAAAAGTTTCACGCGGACTCCAGTATTTCTTTTTTTTTTTATTTTAAAAAATTCTGCATTTTTATGCATGTACAACAAATATTTATCTGGAATCGCTTCTTCAAAAACTGCCCTTGCGATATCAACAGGAGCGAAGTTAGGAGAAAACAATCGGTCTAACTAAGTTTATCCTCCGGAAAACTTGTCTTTCAATTTCTCACTGAACCAAATTTCACTTGCTCCCGTGAAATATTCAATAAATGAGCAAACAAAATTGAACTGAGATTTAAATTTGACATAAATCCACTAGTTAATAACATACATACTAACATAAAAAAGAATGACAAAAATTACTAAAATATATTTCCTATTCTTTTGCGATATTAATTTATCATATGTATTACACCTCGAAAGGCCTATTTATTAACTTACGTTTCCTTGTCGTGAGGGATCGCCTCGCCTCGTTCCACTTCAAAGAGTGGTACTACAAAGACGGTCTTCCCGAATACGCAATCTGTGTCCCGCTTTGGATTACCCATCAGCTTTCTTAACATATTTAGGAATCTCGGTGCTAAACCATCACTGGGCACCATTTCAATATCGGATACTAAGAAATAATTGGTAGTGGAAGCATTCCTAGCCACATTTCTGCCAACATTAATCGGATATACCATAGAAAAGGATTTTCTGAATGTGTAGATTTCATCAATATTGACACCGGAGCAATCTTCGAAGCGTAAGTTAGGCACATGATATTGTGCTTTTGGTATCCTTATCCTCATACGTTCCGCTTTGGTCTTCCTAACCCATTGTACGTACTTCGCCCTCTCTTTCGTATTTAAATTTTTAATTTTCTCCGATTTCTGCCTCGCTGACTGATCTGACGTTATGTTTGGTATTTTCATCGGTGGCTCTGTTGTGACGACCATGTTTTTCTCTTTTAACGTTCTAATTTTTGGCGGGAACCGCTGCGGATAAAATAAATGTAACGACACTTTGGACATCGCATAGTAACAGTGGCAGAGGTGACTCATAATTTGCATAGTTATATCTAGGTCTGTACTCGGTACGAACACAGATAGACTTATTGGTCCATCCCAATATCTTGCTATTTCTACTATATGAAACAAAAATTCCGGTGTTGCCTGTGTAACATAAGTTGTTGCATCATGTCTGCTATAATTCGCGAATGCTGTTCCTCTGATCGCGTTATATATCACTCTGTAGGGACTGCCTCTGCTTTTTTCAGGGGACGGATATGTTTGGAAGCTGTCCCAGCTCAGTCCATCGGGGAGTCCGTAATTGAATTCACAATAACTCGTGTTCTCATTCGGCTGCTGCCCTTTCAAGAAAAGGCCGGGCTTGTAGTCAAAGTCACCGATCCTCGGATGACGATGTGAGTAGCTGTCGTGACGATATGCGTATAATCGCATTATAATAGTTAGAATCACTATAAACGATATTATCAAAAGCACAGTCGAATGTCGCCTTGTCAACCTGAAGGTGTAAGCTCCAAACATACGCAGGCATCTCGACATTTTTAACTTTCATTGTCTTCATTTAATTTGCTCCTGTGTTCATGATCGCCACTATTTTACATTAAAACACCAGTTTACATTCGAATTAATAACATAAATCAATCTATTTTGGCTAACTTTTGTAACATAAGTAACTGTTTTATCGACGTATCACAGTGACGTAAAGTTGTATAGGTTAAATTCCGCGAATGAGATACGTATTTATTGGAATTAAATAATTAGTACGCCACTAACGATTTTTGTCCGAATATATAAATTTTTAACTGCTTTTAACAAAACATTGAAAATTTTCACAGGAGTAGAATATTTTTTGTAGCGAATATCATTTTGACAGTGACAGTGATTGCGCGCGCAGCCCGCACTCGTCCAAATCAATATGTCCGCCATGATTTTCCGCAAGTACGTTCTCATTTACCAAGCTGGAAATGAAATTAAATTTATTCTTTCACCATGATAAAAAATAACGCAAATACAAAATATAAACAGCTAACTGCCAAAGTATGTAGACATATTATGTGCAGTTAATAAATAAAAATGGAACGAAGTTGGTTATTTCAAAACTTTTGTAATGAAACATTACAAATTTGCAATAAGAACGTTTTCTCTCAACTTTCCTTCAAAATGATGGAAAATTATTTAAACTTCTCGAATCGAAAGAAATACCTAATTTATGAAATAGTAGGAAACCCTTTAAAAGATGCCCACGCAATGTTTATTGTTAACAATAATTCCCCTGACTATTCGATTGAGGAATACCGTGATAAGGGATCGGTGTAAATTGAAGTACGATGTAGTGACAAGGATTGAGGAAGAAGCGTCTTGGAGATCCCAGTAGTATTTATTGAATAACATGATATCGCAGCTGCTCATTATCTTAGTACTACCCATTGCTGGTTCTCGCAGCATCTACGAGAAGAGATAAAGTGACACTATTATTATACCGTCTGTCTCCACACACCATAAAAATTATAACAATTTTAATTTGACTGCACGGATGGCGCAGTGGTTTAAGCGTCTACTGCGCTGTCAAGTGTTGTGGGTTCGATCCCCACACGGGACAACAACTTTGTGTGAACCACAAATTGTTGTTCTGAGTCTGAGTGTTCTGTGTTCCCGTTGTTTGAATGTTTATAAAGTCCCCGCGACACAGGAATTAATCCTAATGCGGGAGTTGTCTTTTAAAAAAAATTACTGTTCCGTACTAGACTATATTTTAATGTGTTACAACACAATTTTGAGGTATCAAAATTATTTTCAATGCATGAGGGTAGTACTGTGTTTACTTTTGACTGGTCCAAAAACCAATTAGAGGATACCGCACGACGCGACTAATCGCCGTGCGACAGTTGCAAAATAAGACGGACCGCGCGCGCAGCATTTCGTGCTCCCGTGGCGAGAGAAAAATAGGTGAATCGTGCGATCAACATTTACTTGCACATCGACACATCGGAGACGATCAAGCAGATCATCGCCTGTGGATATTCCCGGGTGACAGAGGTGGAAACCCAGGAGCCTGCGCCTATCCGAGGCGCCGAGCCAGTAGAAGTAAAAGTGCACCAGGTTAGTCGACCACTTTTTACTACCCAACATTTACTAAAAACAAACTTCCAAAAAATAAATACAGAAATTATCAAAAAAAAAATGTTCTTGACGATTACTATCAAATAAAGAAGGGGAAGTGGTATTTCTTCTTGAAACTACCATGGGAATTATCATGGGAATCGGATTTATGAAATAAAATTTAGCACAATGGCGGTGCAAACTGCCACATAACGACTGCTCGGTTTGTAGTGCAAATATTGATTTTGTAGAAAACCTTTTCAAACCCAGCGTCAGTAGAACTCTATAACAGTTGCCTAACTTGATCAATTTTAGCTTAAACTTTCGTGTAAAATATAATGTAATCCTAGTGTTGCAATACAAGAATTGATTTATTATAATTATCTATATTAAAAAAAAAACTTCTAAAAATATTCGCATAATAATTTCAAAAAGCCCGTATAGCCAATATCTGCCGTCCGATTATTAAAAGGCCATTAAGTGAATAAACCTAATTTTGAGTTATGGGCAAAACGTAAGAAATAATGTCCCCCGACACTGGGAAGACATACGGTTATATTTAATAGACCGAGTCACTTGTTTGTTGTTAAGCTTTCATTTTATGGATTTTGTGAGTGCTATGTTTAATACTATTGTTTTAAATTGAGTTTACATATAATTTATAATNACACTGAGAAGACACACGGCTATATTTAATAGACCAAGTTACTTGTTTGTTGTTAAGCTTTCATTTTATGGATTTTGTGAGTGCTATGTTTAATAATATTGTTTTAAATTGAGTTTACATATAATTTATAAAGTGACATGACCGTATTTAAATGATGAACGATCACAAAGATCGTTCATCATTTAAGTACGGTCATGATTCAACTACAACAACTCGCAAAATGGAGTCTTGATAAGAGCTCTGCACTCCATCCGGATTAACAGAAAAGTACGACGATGATAACGTACCCTTCTAATTTTATTTCTAGTAGCTGTGCCCGCGACTCCGTCCGCGTGGGCATTCGATAAGAGCTAAATTATACATAAATTATTCAATAAGAGTGAATGATAAATAATAGATAGATGAATCAAACACCAAAGGTTAGAGGAAGCTCGCCATAAAGCAACAGTAAAAACCGCATTCTAATCGGTTTAGGTGTTTCTAAGATTAGCGTGCACAAACGCACAGACAACCCGAAAAACTGACAANAGCAACAGTAAAAACCGCATTCTAATCGGTTTAGGTGTTTCTAAGATTAGCGTGCACAAACGCACAGACAAACCGAAAAACTGACAGACAAAATTTCTAAAATCTATATTTTTGCCTCCGCTAACATAAGTACAACCTGTGCTGGTTTTTTTTTGAAAAAATATTCATTGTACAGACACGGCTCGTTTACGATTTTATTATATGTATAGATGTATAGATCAGTTACTAAGCAATTTAGTGTTTGTTTTATTTACACTTCATACACACACACAGACGTCTTGTTTCTCGCGGGGGCGAAACGTTGGCTACGGATGCTCACTGCTACATCAGACATTTGTAGCAAGTGAAAAAAGTGGTCTCTGCCTACCACAATTCTTCGGTGGTATAGTGTTCGGTATCACCGCCTGTCATGCTAGGAAACGGAGATTCGATTCCCCGCTGGAGAACTAGGGAAAAGAGCGTGTGACTGTATGTATATATGTACTTCATACACTAATGGCATATGGGCAGACCCAATACCTAAGGTATTTTCCACTAGTCAACCTTTAGATGACATTACATAAGGTGGGTGAATTATTTGATGTATAATAAAGGACTATGATAAACATGCTAACCTTTAGATTAGTATGTGCACGCAAGCTTTAGCTTATACGTATAATACATTAATAAATACTAGTTTTAAAAATAGTAAATTAAAAAAAATAAATATAGGATATAATATACTAATACAATGTATTAGTCTATTTTATATCCTAAATTTTATGTATAAATATATATCCTATATTTTATATTATATATTTTATGCATAAATATAATAAATACTGAATATATTGAGATAATTCTTCCATTTCACACTCAACCATAAGTATTCTCTGCGACTTACCAAAAGTTAAATGTCGTATCATCAATAGAAATCTGTAAAGGTCCTGAATTACAGGAAATACAATTACGGAAAGGATTTATGGTAGTTTGAAATCAACAGCAGATTACTATTATTAACAAGTTTAATCGAATCAAAGCTTAAATGCTAAATATCTACAAATCTTGTAAATCATTGTACCAGATAAGTAATTATCCAATTTAATGAAATATATTAATCCAAGTGTGTTTATAATACCGAACTAAATTCAAAATTCTAAATTAAGCATAGTTGGGCAACTGAAATTGCACAACTTCTAATTGCAGTTACTTCTCCAAGTGTCTAAACTTTTCAGTCACGCTATACAACGGTTTTTGAAACAGTTTAAATTCTAATATCAATCCGAGTACTCGCAATCATGAAGAATGATCTGCGAGGGATTTTCAAAAATAATATATTCGTAAGACCGTTATACAAAAAACGGATTAATAGTAAAAAAATTAAACCGGATATATTTATTACCGTTGACACTGATTTTAATCTAGACGGCGATGAGTTTTGGGTTAATAAAAGAAAAGTTATAAAAGTCGACAACCATGTACACAAGTTGAAGAATAATAGACAAAACAGAGTAATTTTACCCGGCGCGTCTGAAAATATTCATAAGGGTCAACTTATCGATAGTTTTTGTCATAGAAAAGGGATAAAAATAGATCGCGATAGAATAAAATGCACACAGAAAATGCTACATCCTCTTGAAAACAAAATTACCCGTAATG
>WUAW01025054.1:3582-17634 GCA_017165845.1 Thaumetopoea pityocampa
ACCTACCGCCATATGGTGTCTGATTTCGATTCAAATAAAAATTACAATATCTTACATAGTAATAATTTCGTTAGTTTAATTATTTTATGCACAAATTTTATATAAATTTTGGAAATAGTCAAATAATACGTCATCATCATCATCATTTCAGCCCGTAGCTGTCCACTGCTGAACATAGGCCTCTCCAATCGAATTCCAACGCGACCGGTCCATAGCCACCCGTATCCAGCGAGACCCAGCGATCCTCATCAGGTCGTCAAATAATACGTGACATGTGAAAACTCTTTTCCTTCACAGCGTAGATTATAATTATAATACAGAGATTATTATAATTACAATAATACAGAAAACACATTTTTTATTTTATAAAAACCTACAAATATGATAAAACTATATTAAATACAATCTACTATAGATAAATATAAATTATAATAGCTATATATTATAATGAGCAGTAAATAAAAATAATATAATGTATTATATTATGTATAAATAAATACAACCTACAAACACACACAAGGTACAATAATAAACTCAAATGGACAGATACCCACGGAAATGAAAATATTGACGTGAACGGAAGATATATCGGCGAATAATAGGCGTGACATTAGAGACGCACCGGCGACCCTCCCGGGAATCAAACCCTGTCCCGCCACATGGCGGACTCGCACTGCCCGCACAGAATTAAGTTTTACCCCATTTCACGGAAATTTCGTTATGGTCCAACTTTGTTGGTGCTATTTTTACAGAATTATTTGATTAATACATTCGATGTCAGTATTATAATGTACAATGTATTACTTTAATTTTATTTTTATTAATTTGTTTTCGTAATAAAATAAAAATAAATAAATAGAATAACTTTTATAACATGTTTCATTTTTAGTTCCATTTTTTTTTAATATTCCAACTTATTCGATTATCGCGCTGGTCACATAATTTACAGATAGCCTATTTCCCAATATGTTTTATTTTATTTTGATAATTCCAAAAACTTACAGCCGATACAATAATATAATATAAACTTAAGGAAAAATAAGGCCATTTAGAAGTTTTTGTGGTACTTGAACAGTTAAGTGAAACCAGTAAAAGGAGATTGAGGTAATGAATGAGGTAAAATCTCATAAAACATGAGATAATTACAAAAAAAAACAAATGCTAAGATGTTATGAAACCAATAAAAAAATGATCAGAGATAAGATCCTGTTAAGTCTAGAAACACTAGTAGTAAAGAGACCTACGTCAGTGTCATGAGAAACACTATTAAAATCTCTGCTTGCTCTAATTAGGAAGGCATTTTGTCAGTAGAAAGTGTTTGCTAATGAAACATCCAACAGGGCAGGTTTTCTAAAACGACTGGTATTAGTGCGCAGCCCAATTCTGCTCAACAGTTCAGAACAGTCGACTGCTCCATTGAAAATATTAAATACTAGATGTGCCCGCGACTCCGTCCGCGTGGGCATTCGGTAAAAGCGAAATTATACATAAATTATTTTCTCCGATCTTAATAAGAATGAATGATGGATAGATGAAACAAACACCAAATGTTATAGGAAGCTCGCCACAATGCAACAGTAAAAACAGAATTCAAATCGGTTTAGCCGTTTCTGAGATTAGCGTGCACAAACGCACAGACAAACAGACAAACCGACAAACAGACAAAATTTCTAAAAACCATCTTTTTGGCTCCAGTAACATAAGTATAACCTGTATGGATGATTTTTTTTGAAAAAATATTCATTGTACAGACACGGCTCGTTTACGATTTTATTATATGTATAGATATAGGTAAAAGCTGCTGTTCGTCGTCGTGTAAGGATAAAATATGAGATTTTTTGCAATGACTAACTATAGTCATTGTAACTACTAAGTTATTACTATAACTGTTTGAAAGAAATTGCATTGCTTGTTTGAATATTCCTTCAGTACTACTCCCGTCAGAACTGAACAACTTCAACGCAGGAGCGATTTCAGTAAAGAAATTCACGTTATTTTTGCAGGCCGTTGCTTGAACGTGTGGTTGACAGATTAGTACAGTGGCAGTGACCCTGCTTACTATACCGATGTGTCCCGGATTTGAATCCCGGTAGGGACAAACATTGTGTGATGAGCACAAATATTTGTATCCGAGTCATGGACGTACATATTTATCTATTTATGCATTGTATTTGTCTAAATAAGTATGTATATCGTTGTCTAGTACCCGAGATACAGATAATTCTAGTTTGGGATTAGATCAATGTGTATGAAATTGTTCAGAATATAATTATAATCCAAACTATTATTATTATACATTATTATAATCCAAACTGCGCTTTTTTATCAGCAGACGCTACTCAGAAGCATTTCTACATCACTAGTTATAGAATTTGTTTGCTATATGACTTCCCACTGCTAATTCAACTAGCTTATCCCAGAAGCTATTTCGGTGACGAATACCTATTTACGGATGGTCACGTTTCGGATTTGGCACGAAAAAACTTCGAGATAGTTCTACAGTAAGTTTATTCAAAGATAAATGGATGAAGACTACGTATCTATTCTGTTACTATCACTAGACACACTCTTCAAAGCCTTTTGTTTTTTTTAAAAAAGCTATTATTATCTAATACAAAATATTTTTATAAACAGCTTCGCGGTCCTGAATGCTTTGCCCTTTTGAGCCTTAGTACAAAATAATTTTGAACAGGACGCTTTTAAAATAATTACAATAACATCGCCCTCTCTCGGGCTATTTACATAATATAATATCCTTTATAAATATTATAAAGTTTGAAACGAGCAAATTTAGGCAGGTTTTGTATTCTAGCAATGGCGACGGTTATGAAAAGGATATGCGTGTCAGCGGCGTGTTTGTCAATAAATACATGATACAGTGAAGACACAGTAGTCTATTTACACTATTATAAAATTGTTAAAAGTCAGATTTGTAAATCAAAGATATTAAAAAAAAAACTACTTAGATCGACTAATTAACGGCTTCTAAAACCAAATCCATCGATGTTTGTTTTTTTTTATTTGTTCGAGCTTCACGCAAAAACCAGGAAGTAGATTTTGGTCAGATTATCACAATTATAAAGGTACCATTCCAGCTTAAATATTGCGGCATTTTTCATCAAAATGTTTCCAATAGAATTGAAAATACAGCTTGATCCCTGTTTTAGTAATCGCCGTTAAGGTAAGAAAGCTAAAATGGTTTTTAGGTTTTTTACATAAATCTATGATTGTTTCGGAATTTCCCATGTAGCGAAAACGGACATTTACGTGGGCGGAGCAGCGGGCAAAAGCTAGTGTAACATAAATTCTCAATATAATATTCAATATATTCGCAAGCAATTTTCTTTTATAAGGAAGAAATGAAATTTGAATTTAGGTATTCCTTTTTACAGTTTTATAATTATTGGTACATATTTGATGGCAAACTTTATTTTACTCCATTTGTTTGTATTATTATTCTTGGGCGTTTTGGGCGTTTTATTTTATTTACTTTTTCTTTTGTTTAGATGTCCTTTACTTTAGTGTTTGTCCAAATACATGTGTTTTCTTTCTTTCAAATTTGTCACGAAATCACCAAAAGTTCTTAATTTTTTACGCAGGTCCTGCCCCAATATTTCGGAGATAAGATAACCTAGATTCATCCATTAAAACCTTTCTGAAAGTTCTGACAAATCAGTATAAACATTTTGACAATTCTTCTTCTATTTTTCATAGTGGTAATTGGTTGCAAATTCGCGCCATTTCTGCCAATGTGGAGTGTATATATTTTTCAATTCATATAATGATTTTTAAAGTTAACAATAAAATATCTGTGTGTCATATTTTATTGCTTCTTGGGAGTTTTGATGTCATTCCGACGAATAAATACCACTTTGTCCAAACAAAATTCCCGCAGGCCTATATTGCCTAGAAAAGATGCGGTCACTTTGCTATTTTAGTTACAGTTTTATTCCAATGCCTCAATATTGTTCACGATTATTGAAGATTAATACATAAAACAAACCATGCATTAAACATCACAAAAAAATACTATAAAAACTTCAAGTGACGCTTCACTCGGATTGCCGCTAAAACTCCATTTCAACAATTGCAGTCTTACTTATAAAAATCTCACTAAGTAGTATTACTTAGTGAGATTTTTAGCTAAAGCTACTTTTTAGCTAAATACTTCTTAAGATCTTAAGTTATGATTAACTTTTTCTCACTTATAAATATTACTTAGCAGTTGCTTAGTTAAGAAATGAAATAGGTACATATGATCGACACAGATTATAATCAAAATACATACTAAAGAATGAAATTGTAGAAATAAAATTGTCAAAACCATGTGTTTTGCATCTGTAGTGTTGGTGACGCCGATCGCTTTAGTTTAAAATAATTTTTATTTGTTAATTTAAAGCACTATTATAAAATAAAATTATTATATTTATCTTATAACACATACGATTCTTGCGGTTCAACTCCTGCGCAGCGTTTTAATGTGATCCGGTACGACTTGATGGTAGCGCAAGTGAACGCGAAAGGCGAAATTTCCGTGGTCAAAGTGGTATTTGTCAAATTGACTTCAAAACTCCCAAAAAGCAATAAAATGTGGCACACCAATATTATTGTTAAACTGACGAAATTGTATATTAAAATGATGATTTGGCTTAAACGTCTCAAATACCAGGCCATAAAATATAATTTAAAAAATCGTTTAAAATATTTCCGAAGAGAATTCACGCATACTGTCTCTTCTTACTCCTTCCGAGATAGTAGTATCCTTATCCTATAATCCTATTCCAAAATTCCATATTCCTTGCTCAATACACATTTCCTACCTCATCCTTTTTCCTTTCCTCTCCATTAAGCCGCGGAATCGCAATGAGGAACTTTAACATTTTTAACCTTATAAAATGGCGGCGTCGTGGTTCGCCACGAATTGTGGGCTACGCATAGCCACTCTGCTACATTGAACGATCGTAGCAGGTGGAAAGAAGTGCTTTCTGCTTACCCCAATGGGAAAGAGGCGTGATTGTATGTATGTAGTATATACTATGGTCTCTGCCCACCCTTATGGGATATCGGCGTGAATGTATGTATGTATGTAGAATTCACGCAATATACTTCATGACGACCCCAATATATTATTACAGTCATTATTTGTAATTTTATTGGGATGTTGCTGCCCCGTGTATCTACCTGCAGATCAGATCTCAATAATTCGCTAATGCGGCATGTTTTCCTTGCGAAATCCATATGATGATTCTAATTCTCCCTCCGACAATTTTATTTGTCTTAGCGAATCAAAACGAACTTTATAATTCTTCCTTTGTCTTCTCATTGGCATCAAAATTATTTATATCTTCTACATCTTTATTGAAATTTCGAAGAAGATTGTCGAAGTCCATATTTGATATAGCACAACTCAAACAATAAAATAACCTCAAAGCAGAAATCCCAATCGTTGCCCTATTGAGTTATCAGCTGATTCAAATGAAATCCGCCATCTTTTCTCTTAATCAAATTTAAATTACGTCCCGTGTTTAATTTTGACAGCTATTTAAGCATTACTTAGCGACCTCTTTACGCTAAATCGCGTTTATAAGTAAGATTTTTTCTAATCTATAGCTAAGCAATTGATTAAAAGAGGAGTTTATAAGTAAGACGGTTGGTGACAAAAAAAAACCCAAACTTTTGTTTTAAGAACTTGCAAATACCTATATGAGCTTTAATTAAGAAGTTATTTAGGAGTACCTACATCGAGTCTGTATTATATTAAATTACTCTCTGGTACTTTCCTTCCATTTGATCTCTCATTCTTCATCTTTGCGATCTGATGTAGACAGGTAACTACTATTATATGGAGATAATGAGTTAAGTTTAGTAACGCATAACTTTTGTGTTCAAAAAATTTGTGTTTTTTTGTGTTTTTGTTTTGCTTCAATATGAAATATGTTAATATTGTTTCATTTTAATACTTTACATGAAAATACCGTTGTTGGTACGTATAGGTTTTTATTAGCCCAAGTATTGAGGTCACTACCTTTTAGGCCAATAGGTTTCGAATTCAAAACCCGAGTCTCATTAATGGTTATCGATATTAGTATTTATGTACCAGTATGTAAGTATATCTATTAGTACATAAAATACATGAAATTCTTGTTTAGTGCTAGATCAATAAGTACGAAAATAATCCGTACATTTTATCATATTACATGAACTACTGCCCTTTGCCTGTATAATGGTCGGGAGTAAACAAAATGCGTGTGTACGACGGAGCCCTATTGACGACCGTTGATCGCTCAATCCTGTCTTAACACAAATAAAACGTGTAAATACATTTAATTTCATATGCCACAATATAAACCCCACCCCCATTAATGGATATCGATAATTTTCAGTATTGCGAGGTTTTCACAGCCGCTTTTAATAGTTTGACAATGAATTCAGCCTTTATTACCTACTGTTATACAATTAATGCTATTCAATTTAATTGTTAAGTCATGCCTCTTTGTATTGTCGTAATTATTAGTGCCAGACGAAATGAGAATAATTTTATTATTGTCTAGAGAGTCATATTTTGCTATCTTTCTATACTATTATAAAACTGTTAAATGTCAAATTTTATGAGTCAAAGACATTAAGAAAAGACTCAGCTCGACTGATTAAGGGTTTCTGAAACCAATCGGTGTTTGTTTGTTTGTACGAGCTTCACGCAAAAACTAGCGGATAGATTTTGGTCAAACTGTCACTTTCTTAAAAGTACTATTCCGACTTAAATACTGCGGCATGTTTCATTATAATTGATCAAGTATATCTGAAGATAAAGTCTGATCTCCATCTCAGTGACCACCATTATGGTACGAGAGCTCAAATAAAAATAGTTTAGAATTTTTTTTCGAAGTTCGTAATTATTTCGGGATCGAAAACCTAGTTCAAAATATAATCAATATTCACAGAAAACACGGTCGCTGCCACTAAACCGATCAGTCGACAATAATGTTCGTTTGTCAAAGCCACGATAAAAAAACCGGTTGTTTGATTTTAATAATATTTATTAAAAACAAATATTAATAGTAAACAACTTTTTTCACATAAGTGCTACCCGCAAAATTATAAAATATTTGGCACCATTAAGTGCAATCCCCTCTTCTGAAATCAGTAAGTTAATAGGTCTCTAGCACTTATGCAAAACGGAACAAAGTGTGCCCCTCATATCATTAACATCGTTCAAGTTTATTACTCGAATTACATTTGAAAAGAAACCTACCCGCATTAGGATAGAGTTTAAATTTAATGTGATACGGGGTGGTCTCAGAAGCAAAGAATTGACATGTACACCGCAGTTCAATTAGGCTAATGGTGTAGGGCTCAAAGGGATTAAATTAATTAGTAAGAAAGTTTCGCTCCATTTCGCGGCGCTGCCTTTGTTTGGTTTCACGTCTTGGATTTTTGTTTCCTCCACAAAGCAAATTGAATACGTCGGTGTATCTCGTATCTTATTTCATTTACATTTTTCACCATTATTTAGACTTTTATTTAAATAGTTTCACGTGCGATCAAAAAAACTAAATTTTATTTTCTTCTTATATTTGTTCATAATTCTCTTTTTATTTTTAATAATTCTAAGAAAACTGTAATTATTTATGTTATTATGCATCGCAATTTTCATTCTGTAACTTGCTGTCATCATAATTGTTTGAAGTAAGGAAATAATGGATGAAAATTGGCACTATTTATAACACTAGGGGTTTCGTTCGACCGGTATTGGGGAAACAAGCTCAGATGGGATCTTTTCGGACAGGCACCTAATAAAATAACTAGGATTTTGCGATTGTAAACCTATTCTTTTTTTATTTTGTATATTTTATTGACTTTCATATTTTGTAAACTCTATTTATTGTGCTTGTCATGAATAAATGTGTTTTTTTCTTTCTTACTTTATCTATCTAAGCACAAGCTAAGCATGCCTCATAGTGTCGTTGTATATTGTTATTACTAAGCATTTTTATCAATTTATNCATAATTGTTTGAAGTAAGGAAATAATGGATGAAAATTGGCACTATTTATAACACTAGGGGTTTCGTTCGATCGGTATTGGGGAAACAAGCTCAGATGGGATCTTTTCGGACAGGCACCTAATAAAATAACTAGGATTTTGCGATTGTAAACCTATTCTTTTTTTATTTTGTATATTTTATTGACTTTCATATTTTGTAAACTCTATTTATTGTGCTTGTCATGAATAAATGTGTTTTTTTCTTTCTTACTTTATCTATCTAAGCACAAGCTAAGCATGCCTCATAGTGTCGTTGTATATTGTTATTACTAAGCAATTTTATCAATTAATTTAGTAAATCGATAAGGATTTATTAATTTATTTTTTATGAATTATACATTTGGATCTGTATATTCGCACTCGAAATTTACTGGAATATTAACCAAAATACAAGAGGCACTAAACGAGCGCGGTGCACTCGTAAAAGCTGGTAACACGTAATTAACGATATTAAAATACGTCCTCCGCCGCAAGGCGCGTCCCGAACATAACGTTCGCACATCGTAGGCCATAAAACGCAAACGTTACCCCTCCTTATTTATACGAATGAGAATTTTAAATTAACTATGTAAAGCATCCCTACGGACGCCATAAGAGTAGCGTCGCGCCGCCGACCCGAGATACCCTGTCGTGTTCCGCTTATGACCCGAATATATTTATTTCTAATTACTTCATCATCATTATCATTTCAGCCCGTCGCTGTCCACTGCTGAACATAGGCCTCTCCAATCGAATTCCAGCGCGACCGGTCCGTAGCCACCTGAATCCAACAAGACCCAGCGATCTTCACCAGGTCGTCGGTCCATCTCGTGTAATTACTTGATCGTAATTAATAATGCAGAGTGAGCAGAAATATTTATATATTTGTACGAGCATGCATGTACAACTGCACAGTCATCACTTTGGTGTATTACGCAAATAAGTAATTTACGTGGAATCAGTTCGTCGTCGGTTATCAAGCGCACCGCACGCACTCGTTTATTAATAACAATACAGGAGTTCAAATCAATACAGTTTAACTTTTAAAGTATTATTAGTGATTATTATTTAAATGTACAGCTGAACACTGTACAATTTTAAAGAAGCAAAAAGTTTAGAGGAAATTTGACAAAAGTATAAAAAAATATATAAACTTAAAATTATACTAATGCTAGGGTGTGCCATTTAATACTAAAAAGTTTCAAGATATTTCAAAATCAATGTTATATGGTCACTGACGTATTGTTAAATATTGGATCGTCAAATGCTACTGCTGTGACAAAATTAACTAATTTGTGGATACAACGTCATTAGCAACTGATCCGAATCGCAAAATATTCAGTAGTAACCTTAACCGTCACTGAAAATTGTCGTTTTAAATCTATCTCATATCTACGCTTCGGAGTGTTTATCGCTTATATCGCTCTTAAAAACTAACTCGGTTCATCGGAATCCATAACTATTTATATTCGTAGAAAATACGAATGTCGAACATACACGGCGCGCTGTGTACCTACTTTTATACATAATAATTATATAGCAAGGTCGTATGACCTTGATCCGATTCAAAGGCGTTTCGACTTTGTGTCATATGAAACATGGTCCATATCAGTGTGCCAATACCTTCGTAGGTAGCTACTTATTTTTGCTGAATATTTCGATAGGAAGAGATTCATAGCGAATACGGTCTCACCTTTAAATCTGAGGATCCGAACTTAGCTCGAGCATCTTAATATTTCATTTAACGAAAGGCAGGTAAATCAGTGGGTACATTTACCTATCTCCATGACTAAATCATAGTAGAAACTTTGAAAAATTACAGAAATAATGATAAACAGAAGGCACTCATATAAGCCTGTTTCACAGCAGCGTTCACCGCGATAATACATCCTAACCTAAGTTTCATTAGATTGAACATTAAATGAGAAGTGCATTATAGCAATATAAAAATCGATAATACTTCATATGAAAACAATCTGTGTGTCAAATACAATGGTTGTTATTGGCTGAGTAATTTCATTTAAAATTCAATGTATTTGGAATACAAAAATTTTAATTAACCGTTAGTTTCATAGAAGTAGAGATATTGCTCATATTTTTGTTTATAAAGGGAAATCCTCCATCGCCTATCCGGAAGATGAACACTTTCGAAAAAATATGTTAAACTATTTATAATTCAGTAAATACACACATAAAATGTGTGTATTTACTGAACGTAAACGTCACGTTTTCTGATTAGCCTTTCCCATCACGTGACTAAATTAAATAAATAAAAAAATAAATTATTTTTCCATATTCTAATCGAAATAACATTATTATTAAGATAATTAATTTTAATTATTAAACATACTATATACTCGCCATTTATCAAAAACCGGAATGTATCAGTTCATCATCATTATCAAGTCTGTGGAAGTCCACAGCTGGACAAAAAAAAAGAAAAATTTCCCGGCATCCATGGGAAGAGATGGAGTGATACTATTATAACGCCGGTACCACATATAATCCTATGCAATTCCCAAATACATACCATGAATGTTGTACTAACGTGAGACCCAAAATGAACACTGCAATATTTTACACCGCGGTCGTTATGTCGCGTTCTTGTAAACAAGTGCGGGCCGCTCGTCGCTGATATATCTCGGCGCGGTCAGTTCGTGCACATTAAACCTTTTCTAAACCCCGCACGCCCTGCCCTTATTGTTCGCTAGTAATTCGACCGGACTCCACGCGAGGTCCTTTAATTTGTTTTCTTTTTTTTTACCATATTTAAGCTCTTACTTGACTACATTCCTACCTGATGATAAGTGCCGATTTAAACCGATTTAACCTATGGTGGTAAAATGTACTTAGCTTAATAAAAACCTATTCACTCTTGTCTCAAAGACAATACATATATAAAATTGCTAACTTTTTTTATACTCAATTCATTTATTATTTGCTTAACATAATAAGAACAAGATGGATTTTGTTTTAAAGTTCGCTATGTTATGCCAATATGCAGTGGCGTACAAATATTTCAGATATTATTAGATATTATAAAATTATTATGTTACTATTACCATAATTATTATATTATACATACACGTAAATACACTTACGTCGATATGCCATAAAAGTAAGCAGAGCCACATTCCACCACATACGACGATCCAGTCACAGCTCTCTGGCCTCATCAACATACATATATCTTTTTACACTTTCGTCGATTAAGAGTGCTACGAACTTAACCTTTTTGAAACAAGTTATTGATTTGATCAAGGTAGGATTTTCTTGAGCGTCCCCTTCCGATATTTCCATTAATATTTGCCGAGTCTATTCGTTTCGTCATTCGAATCTCACCCATCCTTTCTAAATGACTAAACCATTAGAGTATTTCTTTCTCAATCCTTAGATATTATTATATTTGAAACAATACACTATTTTACAAATAAGATAGATTTTACTCTCCAAAAAAACATGAAACCTACTTTTATTAAATCAACAACTTGTTGTTTCAAAAAGGCCAAGTTGGTAGTACCATTAATCGATAAAAGTTTAGAAAAAGATTATATGAATGTGCACTACTGCGGGAAGTTTTCCTGGTCAAAGTGTTATATTTTATTTTAACTGGAAAAAAAATATTATATCACTTTAAAAATATATGCAATCGACACTGGCAGAATGGCGCGAATTCGCAGCCGATTACCACTATGAAAAATAAAAGAAGAACGTATAAGATTAGTTAGCCGAATTTAATTCTCGGAATATCCGTTTGGCGCTGTACACTTTTCATCATGCAAACTCTATACGTTAAAATCTTTGATGACCTAAAGCCACAGTAGGGTTGCAGTATTAAATAACGATTAAACTCCGAGCTAATATACCCCGAGCCTGTAGGCGCATGCGCAGTGGTTATAAAAATATTTATAGCACAGCTCCACCAATCAACGTGAATACAAATCGATTCTAAATATGTAAATAATTGCACGATATCGTTTACAATATGATTAATATGATACACTGTTTAAGTGTGCAAAATGGCAGAACACATACCGCTGTGAAGAAGTCACGACGTAGCAGTTATGTCGAGTTTGCTCCCACTAAAAATCAGACGACGTCCATCATGAGCTCGGTGTCCAGCCGCGAAGATCAGACGAGCATGTATTGCCGCAATGAAGGTGGGCTTTTGCCTATTCTCCACGGGCCTCACCTGTTAGCAGGAAGCATTCCTCTCCTTTTTTATTCTTGTAGAGGCGCACAGAACATTAGTGCGTCGTCTTCACTGGTCAATTACTGATCGAGCGACGGCATACCCTTTTCTTCAATACCCTATAGTTGAACAAAAATGCCAAATACTATGACTACCTCAAGGTGCTGTGTGACGCCGGCATAATGATAGCGTCACTCCATCTCATCCCGTGTATGCTGTGAAAAACAACTAAGGCGGAGGTCCTCAAACTTTTTTGTCTTGTAGAGCACTTGTAATGTTGTCCATTTTTGGGTAGATTCCCAAAGCGTAGTTAATATAACATTGTTGTAAATTTATTAACTTCAATTGTATTTTTGACAGTTGGCGTGGACCCCTTGCAGGTCATCGTCGACCCCTGGGGGTCGATATAGACCACTTTGTGTATCACTGAACTAAGGGATGTACCAAGATGAAGGGTAACAGCGTTATCCTATTATTCAATCAAAATGTACTACGACGTGACCGTCTACTATCACCAAGCGTGGAATATTCCTCAAGCCGCAACTGTCTATTATCACCAAGCGTGGAATATTCCGCGAGCTGCGACTGTCTACTATCACCAAGCGTGGAATATTCCGCGAACCGTTACCGTCTACTATCACCAAGCCTGGAATATTCCTCAAGCCGCAACTGTCTATTATCACCAAACGTGGAATATTCCGCGAACCGTTACCGTCTACTATCACCAAGCGTGGAATATTCCGCGAGCTGCGACTGCCTACTATCACCAAGCGTGGAATATTCCTCGAGCCGCAACTGTCTATTACTCGTATCACCAAGCATGGAATATTCCGCGAACCGCGACTATCTACTATCACCAAGCGTGGAATATTCCTCGAGCCGCAACTGTCTATTATCATTAAGCGTGGAATATTCCGCGAGCTGCGACTATCTATTATCACCAAGCCTGGAATATTCCTCGAGCCGCAACTGTCTATTATCACCAAGCGTGGAATATTCCGCGAGCCGTGACCGTCTACTATCACCCAGTACGGAATAATCCGTGAACATTCGATATTTTTTTATTATCAGCTGCTAAATATTAAAACGCGATGTTTTTAACATTGTGTATCAACGGTTTAACACGGTGCAGTTTTAATAAGCCCCGGGAACAATTTGGATATCTTTTACTGCACACAAGACCGCCCGCGCGCGGTGATATCTACGAGCCAGTCATCAGTTAAATGCCGCTAATGTTTCAGCGTGGCAGTTTAAGAAGAGACATGATGCAAATGGATTACATGGATTATAAAGACTTTGGCCTCTTAACCTTCATGATAAATAAACACTGAAAAATAACTCAAGCGACTGATTGCCTATATTATAAAAAAAAAATACTAAGACTGACAAAGCCTAGGTTATCAAAGTTCCCTCTCTGCGATAATAGTGAACCAGTTCATCATCATTATCAGCCCATAGGGGTCCACTGCTGGCCATAGACCATCTTGAAAAAAAAGAATTTGCCATCTTTACATTTACCATCTTTACAGGCGTCTTGGAGATCGCGTAGATTTTAAATGATAAGAAGGTTATCAAAGTTCCCTCTCTGCAATAACAGTAGACCAGTTCATTATCAGTCTATAGAAGCCCACTGCTGGGCATAGGCCTCGTTCTTGAAAAGGAAGGTTTCCTTAAAAAGGAAGGATTTGCCATAAACTTTAACAGGCGTCTTGGAGATGGCAGTAGGTTTTTGATTAAATAACAAAATAACGATACTAGCCGTTATCCTGGTATACTCCTCAGCTGCTACTCACAGCATCCACTGTAAGAGATGTAGTGATGCTATTATCATGCCAGCGC
>WUAW01025054.1:20518-31596 GCA_017165845.1 Thaumetopoea pityocampa
TATGGAACTTGGGAAAAGGACTATAGGGTATAGGATACTACTATCTCGGAAGGAGTAGGAAGAGACAGTATTAGCTCGATAGGCCAGGGCCGCTTACCCGTATACTTAAGTCTATTTGCCGGGTAGGTCAAAAGACCAAGTACTCCCTGACCTATGTAACATATTACTTTAAATTTTACTACCCGACACAGCACAATATATACCTACGTACTTCTGAAAATCATATTCTATTGTATGTTTTTAGTTTTATTAAGCTTTTTATACTTATCTTTAGAAATATCATGTTCACTCAAGGTAATGGTTATTAACAATATTCGTGGATACACATAAGTCGCTAACCATTTATACAATGTGTATTAATTTAATTGCGTATTTAGTGGTTGGCTTCCCTAATAAAAATAAAATAAAATAAAAATTAGCATTAATTTGAAACTATGGCGACCTGCTTCACTATATAATACCACACATCCTCAAAAAATGGCTCAGCTCTTCAGTGACGATATTAGAAGTCTAAATCACGCTGATAAAGTTTGATAGCGATCTAGGATATATACATCGTTCAGAAGTCAACCGTCGGGGCAGTGGCAGGCCCCACTAGACTTAACCGTCTAATTGTAAACCGTTAACAACCATCTGATTGGAAGATGTTCCTATTGCCGATACTACCACTCCTGCCACACTTATTTGTCCCTATAGCTGGTGAAATCTCGACGTGATCATCATAGTCTTCATCAACATTACCATTGAGCATTCATACCGCTATAACTGGTGACCCCGACGTTGATCATCAACGTCTTCATCAACATTACAATTGATCATTAACGTTTAAAACTCCGTGTGAATCCGGCCCTGTGCACGCCGCGAGGAGTTGGCGCGACGGCAATGCAGCGCATCTGTTACCGCGCCGCGCGCCCCCGCGCCCCGCCCCGCCCGCATCCGCCACTCACCAGCACACCATGCACCATAATATTTTATTTGTCTCGAATTCACCTGGAACTTGACGATAGAACAGTTTATATAGCACCAGAGAGAACAAATTATAAAAATGCCATTTTAATATATAATATGTGACTGTATTAGTACGTACAAAGTTAGTCATATTGGTGTATCGGAAGGCACAACAGTGATCGGCTGGAGTCGTGTATCGGAGGGCACGTAAGTATTATTATTATTGTGCTATTATTTACTTATCTTAATTTATCATCATCATATCAGCCGACAGACGTCCACTGCTGGACATAGGCCTCCTCTAATGATCGCCATACCGAGCGGATATGAGCCACCTGCATCCACCGATTGCCCGCAACTGACATCATATCATCGATCCACTCAGTCAGGGGTCGACCCTCACTACACTTTTCGGTTCAGGATCGTCATTCCTGCACTTGAGGACCCCAATATCTATCGTAATTTGATTAAGTGTGTAGGTATGTGTATTATTCTAAGAGTCTAGCACTATTTGTTTAACGTATTGTAATTATTTTTTTTATGTAAGGGGGGACAAACGACCAAGCGGGTCATCTGATGGTAAGTGATCACCGCTGCCCGTAGACATCCACAACACCTAGGGATCGCAGGTGCGTTTCCGGCCTTTAAAAAAATGTAAGCTCATTTCTTGAAGATTCCCAAGTCGTATCCGCTTGGTAAAACCGCCGCATTTCCACCGCATCCACGCGACCTTCGTTCTTCATTTGCCATACCCACGATTCTGTTGTACATAAGTTTAACCAACACACCATTGTGGATATCCCATTTAAAAATAAATTATAAAAAAAGATCTATAAATGATTTTATTATATAACAATATGTAATAATTATTGACAAATGCTTGATTCAGTGGTAGTGTACCTGCTTTCTATGGACTTCCAAGGGCAGCTGATAATGATGATGATTGATGAAATTGATCATCAATTATAAAAATTATTATAACTGTAATTGAAAATTTCCATTTTCATGAAAAGAAATCTTCTGAAAGATCTAAGCCATTAATTCTGAATTTTTGAATATTTTTTTCAAGCAAATAATTCACTCGATTCCACCCCAAAAAAAAAATTGTGCATTCATCTCAAACACAATTTTATTTCAAAAAAATGTAATCTGAGCCATACTGATAGACAGCCTGATAATTTCAATCATGTACAAAGCCTACATTTATATTTTACATACAAATTAACACAAATAGCTTATTAATTTCAATTGTATACAAAACCTATATTTAAACTTCACATAAAATTTATTTTAAATACTCGTCACAAGATTGCCACGCTTCCCCTAACCGCTGTTACTGCAAACCGACTCACCTAAAATCCAAAAGAGAGTTATTTTCTTAAATTGTGAAGTCAATCCAGCGCTGGTTCGGAGTAATGATTAATGATAGCAAATAAGCGGGTGAGAGTCGAACGTGGCTCAGGACGCTACAAAAAGCGTTGGCCATGCACTCGAGGTGCAGTGCACTGCCCCGACTCTTGATATTAATGGAGAATTTCAAAATCGAGCAAAAAAAAGGCATTCAAAAGCTGTCTTGTGTTGTCCAGCAGCTTTTGCGCAAAATAAACTACTCAATAAAGTCTAGAGATCAAGCCACCTTTATAAATTTATTAGCATTTGCCCGCAGCTCCACCCGCGTAAAAAGTCTGTGAACCACATTTACATGACCTCTCGCACCTAAACGGCGGCTACTAAAACAGAGATCAAGCTGTATCTTCAATTCTACTGGACCGATTTTGATGAAACATGCCACATTAATTAAGTCGGAATAGTACTTTTAAGATTGTAATAGTTTAATCAAAATCTACCTGCTGGTTTTTGCGTGAAATCCGAATAAACAAACAAACATCGACTGGATTCTGTTTCAGAAGCCCTGAATTAGTCGATGTGAGTACCTACTCACATTCGTCCAGACTTTGCTTTATGTTCTACTTTTTTTTTAATTTCAAAAAACGTGTTTAATGCACTTTTAACCTGCATTTATAAATTTTAGTGGCCAGTACTTTTTCTAAATTTTTAAAAATCAAAGATATTTAATAACAACTAGGTAGTTGTCATTAAATATCTTTGATTTTTAAAAATTTAGAACAAGTACTGGCCACTAAAATTTATAAATGCAGGTTGAAAGTGCATTAAACAGGTTTTTTGAAATTTAAAAATAAAGCAAAGTCTGGACGAATTAAGAAGGGAAATCTTAACTTGATCGTAGGCTACAGACGGGGCTGTTTTACGAAAAAATTTCGACAGATTATTGTCCATTTTTTTTCTTTCTTGTGAATAATAATATTTTTGCTTTTTCGTACTTTTTGTCCCTCTGAGCGTAGTTTACGTGAAATTGCGAACACTTTATACTCAACCAAGCATAATTTGTCAATTATGAGCACACTAAAGGACCACAGGAGATGTAGCCAAACGTTACTGAGGAAGATACAGGATCATTACCCAGACATAAGATCCTTTTCTGCAGAGTGCTGCAAGGAGATAGCCTCAGATTACAGCTCACCAGTTGGTAGGAAGACTTCAGTCCCAGCACCAAGTGGTAGTAACCAAAATGCCAAGAGGATATTACATGAAGTCAGTCTGACCAAGGGTAATGGTTTCAGCTTTTCGACGTATTTCTTCCGCTTTCTGATCATTGTCGCATGGGATTTCATCTCGATTCAAGGAGAGTGCATGTTTAAAGTGTACCTGGTCTCTACAGTCGACACCAAAATCCTCAGTCCAATGTTCATCCTTACCAAGACGGTACGATGATAATATGGAAGAACAGATCTCGTTTCGGTACGACACTATTTACGTAAATGCTGGGAAATACCATATTGAACGTGGTCGTGTAGACCAAGTTCGTCACCATAGTCATTCCTCACCGACAACATTTTGACCAAGTTTGAGAGCTATATTCTATATACTATGTGTGTTTGTTATCAATAATTACGTTTCAGGTATCATCTGTGGTAAATGTTAAAAATCAATCAGTATATAAAACACAAGGTTAAATTATTTAAACATTGCGTCTCGAAACCTCGTATGCCGCAAAAATCTGCGAAATAATTTATTGTAATAATTAAGTTTCGGGCAGATCTTCGCCGGGACATTAATCAATTCGTGTAATTAATTTGAGTGGTGAGGCGGCGATAGGTACTTCAGAAGCAGGTACGTCTACCGGCAGGTGGCGCAAATCTACGGGAAACTGAGCCTAATTACAGCGAGCCTTCCGTCCGCCACAGTCGACGTTACACCCAATTTGTAAATGCAACAAATGTACCGTTACTTTGATAATACTGTTACGAGAAATTGGTGCAGGGATTGGAAGGAAAACAATAATACAGAGAGAGTTGAACTTTAATCACCTACAAATTTACATCGCGCTTTATGAACAGCACACCAACGCGCTCTGCGTTCGTGAGCACAGCCCTCGTGCAGCACTGTCTTCTCGTTTATATGTGCTCACACTATTCACTACATTATTTTTCATTTACTTTATCTTATTTGCTTCTTAATCTATCTAATGAACAATTCAACGAGTACTCCCCGCTGGGCGCACTTCGGGCCTTATGTACTCCCGCTCGCCGAAGTTTCCAATCATCCAGATCGTCTTTTGTTTTCTCGAGAAATTTCCAGAAAGTGTTTGAAATATTAATGCTCGGAGCCGAGCGAGGGGTATTTAACCTACGTCAGATAAATTCACCTTGTTGAACGTTTTATAAAATTATAAAAATTACTCATAATTATTTTCAATGATGGAAAATACAGTTTATGTATATCTTTACTATGTCGACATCACTACAATACGTTTTCATAACATCAAGCACGTACTGCGAAAAAACGCACGCTGATTTGAAGTCACTGATAACATAAAACTGCACACGATTACGCATCTTTGCGCTTTAGTCGTAAAATTGTTTTAGTTATTTTAGAGAAGAAAACTATGGAAATAAACACAAATAAGAACCTACACCTACGGTAGTGAGTTAGGGAGAGGTAAATGCATCTTTTACCACCCACCATCCTCTCATTTGCACCTACTTTATACATTATCGTTACCCCGTTGATCACTGCTGCATATAGGCTTTTTTCAACAAAAAAAAAATAAGAATTTTCTACACTTGACAGGCATCAAAGGTCTCGGTAGATTTTTGCTGAATAGCATACTGCAGCTCATTTTGATTTATTCCTTCACTGGTAAAAGAACTCCAGGATCCAATCTGAATAACCTACGGATAAAGTGCTGCTCACTACCCTGGTATCAGTGGCATAACTTGCCCTAGACCTGAAGTTCCCAGACTTTTTCTCATAGACCACTTTCAAAATTTAGCTGGTTCCGGTGGACCCCCTGCAGCTGCATTTCTACCATATTCCCAAAACTCGACAAAAAATGTGAAGATTAGATCTATCTATGAAAATTTGCGTACGCCAACGTAGGCCCCCCGTCGAGTCTCCCATGGACTCTTGGGGGTCCACCTGGACCACTTGGGGAAATAAGACCCTAGACGGATTCTGTATCAAAATTTGTTGGGGACCCTGTCTACCTAACTTCGGTAAACCCCAAATTGAGGGTAAAAAATTTTCACAGAACCCTAACAAACACTTCAAAAAACACTCGCACTGAATAAAATAAACATACACTCATTATTCCTTGCTTTAATATTAACCATTCAAAAGGCTCTTACTGCGCAGACATGACCTAAACTCTTGTATGATTATATTGATCATGTGTGTGAATGAATGCATATATGATCGTGTATGATAAGACGTGTTTTTTCCCTTGGATAGCTTTGCGTACGGCCAAAGAGTTTGAATGAGATTATGCATTACATTTTAGGAATTTTGGCTTACAAAGGTTCGGGGCCTCTGTACCTAGGAAGTCCCATATCTTTGATATGGCTGATACGACGATATCTACGCCTGTGTCTGATGCATCCCTCACCTAATTTTGGCAGAAGCCACGTTCAAAGGTGTATATACCGCAAACTTGTAAAAAATATTTTTGTTTTAAATCTGCCAACCCGCATTGTCTACCAACACACGTTAGGCTAGCGCGGTAGACTACGGCCTAATACCCTTACCCCTTCCTGATAAAGGGAGGTCCAGGCTAGTTTGGCACGGACTCCCCTACCGTACCGTACCGTATCATGCCGTACTCTACCACGCTGGTATACGTAGTAGAAGTACTGCATATTGCTAGACTTCACACACCCATGCGGCCATGCAGGTTTCCTCACGAAATTTTCCTTCTCCGTTGAGTATATTGGTGTCTACAATGTAGCCCGTACATGAATTAGAAATAACTCAGCTGTACGGGAGCGAACCTGCGACCTTTCGATCGTGAGTCGTGTCTATAATCGACCTACACTCCCGATGTAGTTAAATAAATACATTACTACTAATGATATTTAATTATCTTATGATAATAATGGATACTGAATCTAATAGCGTTGCAACGAATAGGCATGGAGTGAGGATGATGATGAAATCTGTCAGCACTGACAGGCTGTTGTTTCATTTTTGTTTATATTCAAGCTGTCCGACATTGGCATAACAGTAATTGAAAACTATAAACCTGACCAGTAATCACACCAAAGAAAACAATCAGAACTAACATCTCGTATTTGACCACTGATAAGCATAGTAGCAGTGACCCTGCCTTCAGTGCCGATGAGTCCCAAGTTCGAATCCCGGCAGGAACAATCTTTGTGTGATGAGCACAAATATTTGTATCCGAGTCATTGAAGAATTTATCTACATATCGCTCATCCAATAGAATAATGACGTAATTGCAAAAAAGTTAAAATTTTATTTTGTATTTCATTTGGATGATTTGTTGTTTAATATGGATTTTTTTCGAGACTGCTCAAATTATTAATAATAATCTATAAATAAATTGTGAAAACTTATGTTAATTGATATGATTTACAAAATGGGTATAATCCAAATTTAAACTGAAACGCTTCTTCTGACAAATTGTAAAAATGTAATTGCGTCATTGTTCTATTGGATGAGCGATATGTGTTAGTATTATCCATATAAGTATGTATGTCGTTGGCTAATGCCCAAGATAATTGGAATCCTAATTTGGTACTAGATCAGTGTGTGTAAAAATAAATGTATCTACACTATAAAAAAACTCAATAGTTAAATATCTATAATGTTCTAATAAAGGCTTATTTTAATACGCTCACTTCTGATTACGTCGTCAACACGAAGCCGCTCGCCTTGTCTCCGAGACGAAGCGAGCCGCACCCAACCCGTTGTCTGTCATTCGCGGTTCACACTCGGTTATGGCCCGACAGCATCTGACACTAATGACAGCTAACCCTTTCCGTGCACATGTCGCGTTATGAGAGACCAAATTATACTTTATCGCTCGACACGCCCATGTCACCTATGGCATTGTTTTTATAAAAAAAAATTCCTAAAGAAACCTGGTTGAAAATCATTTGTAAGGAAATCTTAAAAAGATTCTCCATTTTACAATTTAGATAAAATTTGTGTATTGAGTAAACTACTATATACTTATAGGTTAATACCTAAATATAAATATATGTTACCGTCGTTAGCGAGGTCGACGACGCATTCTATTAGTGGTTAGGGCTCCGAGTGAGGAACCTCCTCACTATGCAAGCCGTGCCCAAGGGATTGCCTTCTATATTAGGCCCTTCTCGCATCTGCTTAGCGAGAGTTTCTGAAGGTAAGGGCGTCACCAAGAGGAAGTAGGGGGGACAGTTGCCCCCCCCTAGATATTCAAAAAATGTTGCCAAATGCAAAGAAATCAAAGTCCTAAGTCCACTCACTTGACTAGCTTGACCAATCAAGCAAGTCTCGCACGTCGAAACTCACGCCGCCGCCGCCATTCATGTGCTTTTGACTGTATTTAAAATTCATACTTTTTTCGTCCTCAATATCGACTTACCACAAATGGTTAATGGTTACTTACAAATGGTTAAAACGTCAAGTTGCGTCTTAGATTTCAAAAATATTAATAAAATATTTAAAGCAGGTGATCGGCGTTTTTGAAAGGTTCACATGGTTAAGGATTCCAATTATTATATATGTACATATATGTGGCATTTATAATTTAAATAGCTGATTTTATTTTGGTATAGATGGATCTCACAAAATAATTGTCTGTCTCCTAGCAACCTGCTTACATGCGAGCAGTGTTCCCTTTGAAATACGTTAATACAATGTTAATGGCTAATTTGCTTTCCATGGCAGCCAAGGCAGTTCCAAATTTTAAGCTAACAGACATCGAAGATAAAAAACAAAAGTGAAATATTTTGTGTATATCTTATTTTTAAACTACAATACAATACAATATTCTTTATTGCACAGAAAAATACATAAGGTGAGATAAACAAAGAGATTACAAATATGTACAATAGGCGGCCTTATTGCTGAGGTAGCAACAAACTACAAAACTAAGGTACAAACTACAAAGTCAAATTTTGTATGAGTGTAGTTTTATTTCGACCGTATAAATGTTTATATTTATTTTTCTGTTCTTAATTTTAACAGTGGTAAGTGTAGTTATCTTACACAGTAGTCGACTTGCCTGTCTGAGTCGGATGACATGAGCAGCAGTAGATCACCTTGCAATTACCATCAGTGTTCATTGTGTCCGCAGGTACTTTTAAATTATTAGGGGTAATGAGGACCCATTAGAACCGTTGATCTTCAGTCTCGCTATTCATCTCGCCATACAAAAAATTAGAATCAAAATTGAATGTGTGGAGCCTTCACGATAGCATGCTAGGAGGTAATATGGAAACAGTATAGAAGGACTTTGTTGACAAAATGAAAATTTTGTGGACAAGATAGATTATCGTCAATCGGTTTAAACTTTAATTTTTCTAAATGTATTCTTTTCTAATGTATTGTTTTTCAATTTCTCATCCATTCTTCAGTAGATCATTCCATTATGATGGAATTCAAAAATATTAGCCCAAATATAAAAAATATGCAGAAAGACTCGCTTCCCCTTCTGTCTGGCTGTTCCATTCTGACCGAGGCTGTACTAACATTCATCTACGAAAACATTCAAAATTTTTGTAAGTTTTCGGACCTTTTATTCCAAATTTTTGTAACTTTCCAAATGGTCTCTTTCGTAGCGATGTTAGGAGACCTGATCGTATCTCACTTCTTCCCTGGAAGATGGGACGACTTTTAATGTGTTTAATCTTCAAGAGTCTTTCATTGAGGCTGGACTGGCTGCTGCTACTGCAGAAAACCTCAAGCGGCACAAATACAACAATCACGAATGAGTTTATTTGACTATATTTGAGTCATTTGATTTCAGGGTTGAGACTTTAAGTCCGCGGGGTCCTACTGCACATAAGGTGGCTAAAAAGCTGATCGACGCTACTGGTGACCTGAAAACTGGCTCGTTCCTTGCACAGAGGATAAGCATTGCCATACAACATGGCAACACTACCAGTCTTCTGGGCACAGTGCCAATCGAACGGCAACTTGGCACAATTATATTATTTGTAAATAATTAATATTTTTGTAAATATGTTTTATAAATACTCAAATTTAAAATTATTCAAATTGTTTAGGAATATTTTTACCGTATATTATTAGCAACTTCTTAGAATGTATTATATACTAGCTTTTACCCGCGGCTCCGCTCGCGTAATTGTTAGTTTTCCGCTACATAGGAAATACCGAAACAATCGTAGATTTATATAATAAGCCTTATAACCAATTTTACTTAAGTTCTCGTACCTGAACGGCGCCGCGGCGGCTACTAAAACAGGGATCAAGCTATATCTTCAAGTCTACTAGTCTGATTTTGATGAAGTATTTAAGTCGGAATTGTAACTTTAAGACTGTTATAGTTTGACCAATATCTAGCCACTGGTTTTTGCGTGAAACTCAAATAAAGAAACAAACATTGATGGATTAGGTTTCAGAAGCCCTTAATTAGTCGATCTGAGTAGTTTTTTTTTAATATCTTTGATTTACATAATTTTACATTTAACAATTTTATAATAGTACAGAAATATGTTTTCCCAAATACAATAAAACAAACCAAGACTTTCAATTTTCAATTCTACCGGATCGATTTTGATAAAACATGCCGCATTAATTAAATCTGAATAGTACCTTTAAGACTGTAATAGTTTAATCAAAATCTACCCGTTGGTTTTTGCGTGAAGCCCTAACAAACAAACAAACATCGACAAATTCGATTTCAGAAACCCTGAATTAGTCACTCCGGGTAGTTTGTTTTTGAATATATTTGATTTTTGAAAATTTCACATTTAAATGATTTTATAATAATATAGATTAAAGCCGCTCGAAAAACACTGAATGAACACCATGCTTTAAAACTTACTTGTATTTACATAAAACTAATTACTTAATAAAAAACTGCCATATCATCGTCAGCTCTTGGAAGTCCACTCTTAGACATCGGCCTCCTCCTTAAAAAGGTAAAATTTGCCATAATCGCCACGCTCGGTAGACCTTGGCAGACGTCTTGAAGATCTCAGTAGATTTTGATTGAATAACAGGATAACTGCTGTCCATTATCTTGGTACATCTCTTAACTGGTTCTCTCTCTCTCTCTTCTAATGGTGATGTAGTGGTACCGGACGTGGCTTGCGATCGAAAGGTCGTAAGTTCGAGACCAGTTGAACGGTATCTATACTATTAAAGGAATTGTAAAACGTTATTGTCTGCAAATTAAAGATATTTAATTGAATCTAACTCCGATCGACTAAGGGCTTATGTTTTGTTCTTTGACGTCTATTTGTTGTTATAGCTTCATACAATATCCAGGGGGTAGATTTTGGTCACAGCATCGCAGTCTGAGAAATACTATTCCAACTTAAATACTCTAAGTAAGTTTTATCAAAATTGGTCAAGTATAACTAAAGATACAAGCTGATCTTCGTTTCATTAGCCGAGATTATGGTACGAGAGCTCAAGTGAAAATGAATCTTACTGATTTTTAAATCTATAATTATAATGGGATTTTCCATTACGGGGACGCCAATATTTAGGCAGCTGAAACCTAGTAGAAGCCGACGACAAACAGCAGAGATATTGGTGGTAATTCTGTTGTAACAGAACTTAACTAAATTTGT